>JALPQI010001288.1:0-139537 GCA_025490895.1 Thaumatotibia leucotreta | reverse complement strand
TCGTAGAATAGAGTTACTTATGGAATTTAAATATTGCCAATGGCTTACAAAGTCACATGAGAAACGACCAATTTAACACGTGAGCTCCGATTGCGCATGTTTACTACGGTCATACAGTTCCACTTATACTAGGCAGTAGGGGGCTATAGGAATTAGAGAAATGTCAAATTACTTTATTCACAAGTGTGTAAAAAGCGTTTTTACCCGCTCGTATTAAAGGATAAACGAGCGCTTTACGAGCTAGTGAGGGGAAAATAGACTTTAATCATAATCCTCCATACAAAACGCCAATTTCATAGGTATTATAGGTAATCTAAGTTATCGGACGCCATGGCACTAATACGACGTTATTGTTAATCTTTTACAAGATCAGTTTTTTTATTAATTGCTCGACAATACTCGACATGTTTCGATTATTTAAGAAAGTCATCAACCCGGATTTAATGAATTGAAATATTTAGAACAATTTTCAACGATACAACTGACATGCTTCATGTTAGCTATCGCAAAAATTAAAGCATGTGAGTGGTTATCATGATTAATCCTCACGAAGTTGTAATTATAAACTTCCAATGAATAAATGCATAAAAGTTCAGTTTGTGAACTCATAAAGCTTTTTAGCACTAGGATGATTAACGATTATATTATTCATTATGCGAGTTTTTATGGCATTACATAATAAAATCAAAAACATTAAATATCAATATTGAAACACCCTTTAGTGGTCACTTCATATAGTTATTTAGCACGTACTTCGAAAATATCTCGTATTTCACTGAAAGAAAACTAAAATACTGTTACATACCATTAAGTTTTCTTTTTTTTTACGGATAAACTCGCGTATATTAATTAATTTTAACTTTTTTTATGGGAGATAAACCCAATTTATTCGTTTTTAAACAAACTACAAATACAAAATTTAATTTAAAAAGTATAACTAAACTAAAACTACCTAGATAAAATCTAAAATAAAACGAAAGAAAATCTAAAATAAATCTAAAACAGGCCCCTGCGGCATGGTACCCAGGACGCTGGCAGCATTTCCTCGCTGGATTGCCAAGTACTAACTTGTTCTTTTGAAAGTGATCAAGATACATTGATTTTCTAAAGGAATGAGGACACATAATGACCATATGTCGAATATGTTTACATAGGTACTACAACTGCAAAAAAATCCAACTAATAATGACACAATAGGTACCTACCTACTTACCATTGATTCTTCAATACCCAATTAACAGTATGAACAGTATCTGTTAATAAATGTGTGTATAAATGTTAGCTTTATCTTTTTCTGTCACTTCAGATCAGCATTCCACGGAAGCACAGAATAAAGAAACCGAATGAAGCAACCTTTACAATATACATCCCAGACGGTCCGTGCTATTAACATTTAGTGCACTGTAGTCGTAGGTGCGGTTTTGTGACCGTAATGCGGAGCTGACCAGCCTCGGCTGAATAATTCATCCTCGATGCTGTCTCGGGCAGGCCTTCCAAGTTTGTGCTGACTGTATAATGAGCGCAAGTTTTGGGCTCACCTGTAGTTTGTGATCTAACTATAAAAATGTGATGCTCAAACTTTTCCGGTTAAGAAGTTCTATGCATGTTTTTTGAGATATGAGCTGGGATATTAAAATTTTAAATATTGGGCGATATTTTTTTAATTCCCGCTGCCTAAATTCGAAACATATCATATGTATTACATTAAATATATTCGAATAATATTAGTGTAGTCTATTTATAGTGTAGAGCCATAATATACAGATGTAGTGCAAAATCCTTTCTCTTCAGTTTTTCACGGAAACGCCCGAATTAATCTCCCTGTCTCAATTAGCTTCAGTGCAATATTTACGGAAGTTCATTGTGACAGCAATATGAATTCGGATGTTTCCGTGAAAAGCCAAAGAGAAATAATTTTGCACTACATCTGTACCAACGTAGTGGTATAGCAAAGTAATTGTAAATTTTCTCTATTCCTACTTTATGAGTTCCATTTGATCATAACCATCTTGCAATAATATAGATCTAATCTCACAAACTCATACGGCTCAACATATAATTAATAAAATATTTCTGCGACGTGGGTGAACGCATGATTTTCTATCAATCTTCTAAATATAGCAGCCTAAAAGGGTCACCTTAAGTGCGGTTGGTATTCAAGCAGATCAGCAGCCGTACCAGGGATCGGATAACGGTTTTTTTCCATACAAAAGAACGATTCGAATTCCGTTCTTTTTCGTTCTTCGATTAATTTTTTTTTTGTTAATGGAGTAATTCAATTTAATTTGAAAATAATTTAATTTAATTTTATAATAAAATAAAAATTTCGAAAACTACATAAGTGTAAAAATTTTTAAAATAAATATTTTAATTTTTTTTACACTTCTTTCGAGGTACAGTCGAAGACAAAATAAGGGGTATACAAAAACGTTCAAAAATATGTCCCAGTGCACTCTAATTCTGTGTAATAAGAACGTCGTAACATATTTATGAACGGATTCTTTCGATACTTATTTTTGCACTTGACTGTACTAGCTATTTCGAGGTTTTCTAAAAAAAACGGTTCCGATCCCTGCCGTACCATCAGTTGTCAACTAACGGATACGTTAGCTTTTAGTGCATACATAAAGCATTCTATCACATCATCAACATCAGCAGCCTATGTTAGTCCACCGCTGGAACTAGGATTCTCGTATTAACTATGCGTATAGACGCATTAGAAGGTAGATTACCATAATAGCCACGCTGGATAAGGTGATTGGCGATCGCAGTAATGTGTCCACTATGATGACGCTGCTGCCCATCATCAATATTTTATCTAATAATTGTCAGTGACACTTCAATCTCTTAGTCGATTTATACGACACCCGCATAAGGAGTTGGAGTGATGACAAATGATTATTACTGCCAATTATATCACGCTCACACTTATTTATTGGAGCGAGCGCAATCGCCTGCTTTACGTATCGAGTATCGAGTAAAACCTAACGTAACCGATACTTGCCAAATCATGGTACGGCTACCGACTTACCGAGCACGTCGTGTGTAATCCGCTGCTGACGACGTTTGCCGGGGCCTATTCAACATTTACAATATTTTACAATCTCAAGTTTATGTAAGTTCACAATCTGGGCACCTAAGATTCAAATGTAGCTAATCACGAATTATTTTAATCTATTTGTAACATCCAACTTCGTCGTTAGGCCTATGTCGCTATGTGTTTAATTTATACTTTGAAATAGTAACTGTTAGCAACAACATACAAAGGGTATTAATAGAATTAATTAAAATCCTGCACATAGCTCTTTATGCAGGCCCAACGACTTTTGTAACATAGACTATTGTTAAATTCTATTTATAAAATTGCCACTCAAGATACGAAAATATTGAAAACTCTTTTTTTAATATATTAATTTTCAAAACTACAATTTATGTACATAGATTAAATCTAACTAATCTACTTAACCTAGCCTATATCTAAGATTGGCCCTTGTGGCAGTGTACTGAGGATGCTAGCGGCATTTCCTCTCTGTATCGCGTCGAAAAACTCTTAATTATTTTTGTAGTGATAGGAATAAACTTCCTATTACTCCTATCACTAGGAAAAATATCAAGTGTTTTTAATGTTCTCATACTTTCCCGATTGTACTGCAACAAGCCGAACACAGCGTTTTAAATAGCGGGTTAAGTTTATATAGGTTAATATAAAAGTTTATAAGTATGTTGAAAGTTGTTTGGTCTTTTAAAGGCAATTTATTTTGGCGTGTGACTTCCTTGTTTTATTTGTTCGTAGACTGGCAGTAAAACTCACTCAAACTTCATACGCACGATATTATACATGCCGCGAAACTGCCAAATGACTAAGATAATAAAATTCTGTAATCTCTTTCACTCTTACCTGGTGCTAATAAATGTGCTAATAAAGTTTTTGTACTCCAGCATTTAAATCTGTCAATTAGATGATTGTCAGCTGTATCCAAATTAACGTCATTTGAGTAACGATAAGAAAGTCTATGTGTCTATAGGTTCATATGATAACTGCTGAGCAGTAATCATATGAATATAGGAGTTCTGTATTTTTTTTTTCTAAGGACAACTTCCATGTATCAGGTTTGTTTTCATTTGCAGTAGTAAGTTGCTTTTTAAAAATAGGTTTCGTTTTTAGTTTCATGATTTAAATCAACATGTAAAAATAATCTGAAATGCGTTTTAATAAATTAGATATTACAAAACGAAGGTAAAAACCATAATACTATTATATAATTTTATTATTTTTACATTTGACATTTAGATATTCTTGAACGCAACCACATTTTTCGTAGGTAATTGAGAACCGGCTTATTTTCTTTTTATTTTGTCTATTGTTCGGCATAATGTGTTCGATCGAAATCTGTAAATCTTGGTAAAAATATTCTAGCGTTTTTGTTTGTTTGGTCGAAGTGATTGTGTAAAAGTTAATTAATTATGAGTGATTCAGATGAACTGATGATCAAATACTGGGATTTTACTTAAACTAAAGAACAAAATTATTGATTTACTTTTTTTACTCTTAGTTGTGTGTAGGTGAACTACGTATTTATTGGTATAAATATTCCTATTCATTCTTTAAGTAGGTATGTAACCCATTTTATTGTTTTCGAATAGTTATACTAGGTATGTTTGGCTGTCGTAGAAAAAGTATTGTATACAATCATAACAATATGAAGGCTAATTATAAGTCTCGTACCTTACTTAGGCCACTCGGCAAGCCTCGTGACCTAAACCCGGTACTCAACTTATATAGCCTTCATATTGTTACAATTATATAAAATACTATTTCAGTACTGCGGTAAGAATAGTGTGAGTGCGTAGGTAATGTGATGTCTGCATTTATACGTATATTCGAGCTACTTAAATTCGTGCAAGCGAGACGTTTTGAGTCGGGATGGAGTAATGAGTCGTCACCCAGGGGGGGCAGGGAACCAGAATATTCCTGAAGTTCTCTTCTCATTAACTTTGTTACACTGAATGTGGACATCCTGGAAAATTTAATAATTAAAATAAACGAACATTCAATGTATGCATATTCAGTGCTTAATCCTTCCTCTTCGGCTTTTCACGGAATCTTCCAAATTTATATTACTGCCATAAATATCATAATGAACTTCAGTATAAATTGCACAGAATCTACGAGTATTTAAGATAGAGGCGTAATTTCGAACATTTCCTTGAATCTACAAAGAGACAAGTGTTCAATACAGCTGTGCCATATTTATTTTATTTGCTACGTCATTTCTGACGGAGTGGAGTTGCTAGTACGGATTTTCCATTCTCATACATTTTGTGTGTCAGCCTGAGCCTTGAGTGTTAGGGTGCGGCTCCACTGACGCGGAGCGGAGCGGAGCTGGAGGAGCTCGGCTAATACCGCATCACAGTGTTTCGAATTCGAATTCGAAGAATGTAATTGGTCAATTTTGCACCGCTCTGCGTCAGTTTAGCCGCACCCTAAAGGTGCATTCAAACTAAAAGAGCATTCGCTGTTCTAACCTCCCACTCTACGAAATTCGATCGGTACACAAAACGTGATTGGTTGATTTTGTAGAACGGGCGCTAGAACAGCGAATGCTCTTTTGGTTTAAACGCACCTTTACACTCGGGCGAGGCGTGCGGTGTGTATTTTAAACAAATGCAAGCGTAAACGCGCGGCCTGAGTGACCGCCGCGCCATTCAAATCCTTTGACCTTTCGTATGCTTAGTAGCAGATCTGCTCCATTACAATTTGCTTTACGCAATAGCCGTCAAAATCAAATTTTGATTGAACTGGTTGAAATTTTGGTTAAACAATCGACGCACCGTTGTGCGCCGCTCGATGTTTGCCACTCAGGCCTTATGCCGCGGCCACGACATCGGTCTAAGGCGACCGGCTTAGCGGAAAACATATGGTGCTCCCTCTCGTACCCATATCGGCATCCCGCTCCAACTCATGGATTCGCTCGCCGCTGGTCGCCTTAGACCAATATCATGGCCAGGGCATTAGGCCGGGGTTACACTCGTGAGTTCTTACGGAAGGTGTAGGGGCAGAGCTTTACAAATGAATGAGAGTAATATTCACCTCTCATTCTTTAGTATAGCTCCGTCCGTAACTTACTTAAGAACTTACAGGTGTAATCTCGGGCTTACACTTACGGTGCTCCCACATCGGATGTTATTTCTGTTATTAAACGTTATAAAAAAAAGTTACAAGAACAATGCTTTAGAATACTAGAATTTCATAGAGAGAATCATGATGCTTAAATAACATTTTATAACGCCTCTCTGAGAGCACCAATACACTCACATGCTACGGAGTGCTACGGCGTAGTTCCGCAAAAGTCGTAGCAGCGCTACGCAGTGATCAGAACCGGTGTTTTTGAAAAACCTCGAATAAGTTTCAAAAAAGTGCACGTTTTATATAGTACTCAATATTTGATGTAATTAACAACATCGTATTTTTGATTTTTTCCATTAGAAAATATATGTAGGTATATACTGCGAGGAACCTAACAGAATGATATTAGAACCGTTCTTTTCTATGCAGAAAAAACCAGTATCTTCAATCAGTACTTCTCGGCGTTTCCAGTCACAAGCGCTACATCGGTAGACAAATGTGCCAGTAAGTATCTATTTTTTAGAGTTCCGTATCCAAGGAGCAAGATCGGCACACTTTTACTAAGACTTCGCTGTCTGTCCGTCCGTTGGTATGTCATCATTGTCCTCAGATCAGCCGCTCTACCGCGAACTTCGAAAACCGCAAATTTCGAGGATTTGTCTCTCTCACTCTATTGACGCCTTCGTTGGAGTGACAGAGAAAAATCGAATTTCGAATTAGAAATTTTCGAGATTTGAAACGAATTTCCATTTTTGCGGTAATAGACTTGACTGTATTTTATGATGATGATTTAATTGCCACAAACACTTAAAGTTGAATAAAACAAATATTTCAGCAGGAAACATTTAATTTATACTTAGAACTAGTACATTGCACGCAGTAGTTACGATTGGGTTGATTGAAAAAAAAAACATAATTAAGGCCTTAATCAAAACAAAAATCACGACCGGGGTAAATCCACAAGACTGTAACGAGAGTTACCAATTCTTTCGTATGTTTTAAAATTAATTAATCAAAGTTGAGTTTCCGTACGTCTAGCCTAGCCCTGTAGGTAGATATGTGGACCCTTAAATGTAGTTAATTAATATGAGAATATACAAAAGAATTGGTAACTCTCGTTACAGTCTCGTGGATTTACCCACCGGGTTAATAGTGTTAAGAATGTTAGTCATACAAACTGTGTGGTATACTCTGTCCGACAACCTACGGCAGCAGCAAAGGGAGCAAATTTACAAAATGTTGGTGCATGTTGTTGATCATCATCATCAGCCCGTTGCAGTCCACTGCTGGACATAGGCCTCCCCTAAGGTACGCCACAGAGCTCGGTCTTCTGCTTTATGCATCCAGTTTCTGCCATAGTTAGTGATTAGTTGTTGATCACTCATAGAAAATTTAAATTTCTCACCTTTTTCCATTGCCAAATGTTGTTAAGTACACAAAATTGAATTTACAATTAATTTGGGACATTAAATTTTATTTTAATTAAAGTCCTGTAACTATGTATATATTTTTTGATTCTAACCTATTACACGCTGTAATGTGCAGATTACGTATTAAGAAAACAATATTGTAACAGTTATATCATAATCTATATAGTGCGTGACCTTTAACACGGGCGAATAAAGAAATGAGCAACTCCTTAGACTATCCGCAATAATCCTGTAAAGGTCCCGATGTTTCAAAATTGTTAAGTTCGGAAATATTGTTATTCAAAGATACCCTAAGTACTGGATCTTGACATCACAATATTGTAGCTCGTCAGACATCTTGATAGTATACCAGGTACTGAGTCATAATAGTTATTTTGTTTTCATTTTCACCCAAATTGGTTTTTTTTTAACTCTTAGTACATTTTTCAATGTTTCAAAAATGATAAGTTAGTTTTTTTTATAACAATATGTGGAAACAATTGTCGATTAGCTTAATAATGCACCGTTCAAATTTTCACCCTGTTGTAGGCTTTCATTTTCATTTATAATCCGGATAGCTTAAATTCATATTTATTAAATTAGACTAATTATCCTGAAACATAATCTAAAAGTTAAATATGTATTTACCAGCCCCAGCCCGTGCTAATATATATTTGCTGTGCCTAATATATGCGAATTAAATTATTCATTTCGTATTTTCCAGCCAAACACCGAGTCCATCTATTTAAACAGATTTACAAAGAAAATGATTCCAGTAAGTCATCCATTTGTAAAACGTCGCTTGGGGCGGCACGTACCTACTACTGAACCCTTACTCCTCGTTCCCCAAACCTGAGTTATACTTGCCGCAAAACTATTTGGCCGCTGAGGGCATACTGCTATCTCTTTCACTCTGACCTGGAACTAACAAGTGTAACGTAGACAGCAAGACGCCTTCAGTGGCCAGATTGTTTTGCGGCAGGTATAGTCGGCAGGTGACAAAGCTTGCCTAAGTACTTATACAACGTCACTTCGATATGAAATCAAAAACAAATCGATGCAAAATATTTTATTTGTGACAGTATTTACATACACATACAATTTAAAACAAATACAAAGTGTAACTGCCACGAAATGATAGATGCTGTAATAGTTTTAAATAAAAGATTTGTTAACATTAAACTTGTGTTTTAATTATTAATATCAAATTATATGAACTCATATGTGTTATTTTTTAGCAAAACGTCCCACTTTGTCGCTTACCATAAAGACGAGATTTCCTTGTATCTTCATATGAATAAACTTACAAAGCGGCTTTATGGCAAACGACAAAGTGGGACGTTTTACTAAACTCACTCACATATATGTTACGTGTCAACATCCAAGCTCAAGAGACTTGGTTCATTATTTGAAAAACCGTCTGTACCAACGCACCCCTACCTACTGGCTGTCATCCATACGCATGAGATATCCAATTGCTTCATTTCTTCACAGCAGTATTTGCGTTTCGTTACATTCACTATAGTCGCAAACCATGTCAACTAATCGGCCGTCATTTATTTGCCTTAGGTTTTATTTATAAATTACTGTTGGCGTTGCTAACTTGTAGTAAGGGTTCAGGTGATCGCAAGGGGGTACGACAATGTTAACAAGGTTATTCCTATTCCATAGTGGAATGTAAACAGCCCTTCAGCCATTATGAGTCGCGGTGCACAAGACAAACAGCCGAGCGAGCTGTGCCCCGCTTAAATATTGATATAGGGCCTCGACAGTGATACCTACCCTCGGCTAAATTTATTTGTTAATTCAACGAGCCATACCCACTTGTGCCGCCCTTCTGCTTCCTAATTGGACTATTGTGTTTGTGATTAGTAATCAAGAAAAATAGTAAGCCGAGTGGGATTCGATTAAAGCAATCAGATTTAGAGGTGCCGACGATATTGTGACCCTTCCATTACGTTTGTTTAAGGTCCCACTTTGTTCCTTACTCTAAGGACGCTGAAATAACCTGCATTATACATACGAGCAAAATGTCTTAAGGATACTGTTAAAAAAAGAAGTAGGTGCTAATGAATAACGCCATGACATAATCCGTTCTGCTCTGAATTTATTCATAATTTTTATACGTAATTTATGTACAATTTAACAGTGAATTCAACAAGTAATTTAATTAAAATGTAGTGTCTATTAATAAGTATTAAGCAACAAAACACGGGACTTAATAAATCAAAGAGTATACCTGCAGACAAAGGTCATTAATCCTGGCCGGGTTTAATTACCAACCCAGCTTAATCCTAAGGTTCGATAAAAGCATTTATTTAATTAAAACTGTAGTCTAGCGAGTAATAATGTTGACAGTTGCGATGAACAATGTTTATCTGGCTGATATTTTACGGTGTTCACTGCATTAAATCTCCTTTTCAGTAACAAGATCCGTATTTTATTTTCAGATAGAGTTAATGTTTTAGTGAACACTTGAGGACGCGCTGTAGAATACCGCGCGCATTGGTATAATAAATCTAAAATAGCAACCCTGACCGATTTCATCTATAATTAGTACCTATAGGTGGAATCCCAATACCCTATAGCCAGAGAGAGTATTTGGGCATATACCTGGACAGCACTATGACTTCAGGTGGCAAATGTGAGTCGTAAAGTAATTGAAAGTGTTCATGAACTAAAATACGATTAGTTCAGACGTTTATTTTACCCATAATGGACTATGGTGATGTGTGTTTACCTTTCTCTTACTATCCTATCTAACCACATAATTTTTGAATAACGTGTGACCAATAAATTATACTACGCTATCTTAGTTATATATCTACCTCTGTTAATCAAGTTTCGAATGCGCCACTTCGCACGTACGTAGTACCTACACATTATTATATAGTTATCGAAACACGTTCTGATGACAAAAACATTGTATTCGTAAAATCCCAAAACCGTCAGGAAGTGTAATAATCACATTTCGCCTGACTGAGCCCGCTGTGTTGTAAAAAATGTGTGTTTGAAATCAATTCAAGCGCCCGGAGGCACGAATAGCGCAAGCGGCCCCTTATTTTCTCTGTCAATACAAATATTGAAAAATCATTACGTACGCTCACTTCTTTTGTTCTCTCTTTATAAATTCTTAGGAAAAGTATTTCGATTCGGTTCCCTCTTCATTTGTTCTGGGCATGGAAGTGACACGGTTAGAAACAAAACCTTAACGTAATTTGTAATCGTGACAAGTACTTTTTATCTCTGTTGGGACAACTATTTTTAGACTACCCGTCATAATTTTTGAAAATAAAGGCGCTCTTTTTTTAACACGTCGTCTGCTTTGTCAATTTACTTCTAACATTTTACAAATGTGGTGAACAATCATTTCCTTCGTATTTTCACGGAAACATTCGAATTTAAATTATGTCCCAATTGTAATTGTCTCACTGTTGGTTCAGTGCAGAGGATACTGTAATTCATCATCAAAGCCACAGGGGACGGGATTATGCACAACATCATCAGTTGGGTATTTGTAATAACTATTTATTTTAATGTAAATACCGGTACAACCTTTTACCGTCGCAGTGGATTAAAACGGGTGTTAATATATTATGTATTATTAGCGATAGTCTACGGTATTATCAGTCTATAATCATTAAATTAACTATAAAAAAAATTGACTGAATTAACCACTGATTAATTTCGTCGAGAGTCTAAATTATAGTGACTATGAACGTGCATTGCTTAGCACTCAACTTTTTTTTTAATGAACGCCTTCTACGATTCGATTTTCATAGTACATACAATGTTTTTCATGAATGAAATGAAAAAAAAATATACAAAAAATATTTATTAAGACAATATTTTAACTATTAAATTACGTACTGACATTTCTATTACTCCCGGTATGCACGCAAGCAATGGCGCGCTTAGACAGCAAGTGTGATGAAAACTAAATTATCATTCGGTTTTAGTTGAGGTATCGACTATCTTAAATGTCGCTTAATTTCAAAAACTCCACATACAGGTTGGTGATATCCCGAGGTTTTAGTAAAACTGAAATAAAAAGCAGACTCTGTTTAAATGCGATTCTATTTATTTCGTAAATCTTTAGCTATCTGTTTGTACATCATAAACTACAACTTTACGTAAAAACATATATCTATATCTACACATGATTGCCTTCAAAATTTTAATATCGAGTTACAACCTTAGTTTCAGAGTGTTTAGTGATGGTGATGAACAGGGGTAGTACTTTTCATACCAATGACATCAATTTTATGTCATGCTGCATATACTTAATGATTTTGATTGCTAATATCAAATTGAAGCACGAAATCTTTCTTGCTTGAAATCCCAAGTAGAAAAAGATCTAGGTATCTTTGTTTTAATACATAATGGCTTAAGCGTAACAATAAAAAATAATTAAAACGTATTTTCTACTCATCAGTACATTACTTAACTCAATTAGATGATTAAATGATTGGTTATTAATGATTAATAATAACAATATAGCTATTTAAAATAACTTTATGCGTAATGTGATGTCAAAATCATGTGATTGGCGTGAAAAATACGACACCTAGCTATGAAATATTATTTTTAACATGAATATTTGAGTAGGTAATAATTAGTTTCTGTAACTATGTTTATACACATCCATATGTTAACTAAACTTTAATCGAAAAAAGACAAACACTGTTGTTATTACATATAGGTAATTTTCTCACAATATAAAATATCTGAAAGCGTATTCAGATTAAAAAATATGTTTTTTTTTAATCCGTTCAAGTAGGTACATCTCGGTCATTCTCATACATTATCTCCAGAGGTTTCGTTGATTGAAATCTGATTACGCTTCGAATCCAGTAATTCAGTACAGTAAATATAATTAAGGACTTTTAATCACTGCAATACACTGTAATTATTATAATATTAATAATCCGTATTTATCAGTATCACTACAGAAAATGGGATCTGCCAGGAAAATTCTGTTACTTGAAACGAAATGCGGTTCGTAGGTATTTGTATGAGTTAAATAAGCATGAAATAATGTTATCAGAAACAGCATCGTCTTTTTTACACGTCAATATTATTATTATTCAAAGTGTAAAGATCAGGTAGGTATTCTGTGCACTAACTTAGCGGACATTAATCGACAACCAATATTCCGATTTTATTTAAACTACATTTGATATATGTTCTCGAATACTGGTCTAACAATTTCTATGTGGGTGTACCTACAGTATTTATACAATATGTAGGCACATTTAACTAATTACTCAGTTCATCCGAAAGAACAATATCATTCAATAATAATCTTAACTATTACAAGCCAAGAGGTTACTAAATTCAAATATTGACAGTCGGAAGAAAATATATATAATTTGCTTTAATTAAGTACTGATGTAGCAAATCCTCAATTCACCACGAGGTAGAGCAGGCAACGCATATTGTATCATCTTTTATTTTGGGCTATTTGAATCCTAGATAATCCTAGCCTCAAATCTAATTATTTAGTACGTGAATGTTTCATACTAATTATCACCTTAAATCAAAACATCAAAGTTAATTTTTTAAATGACAATTTCGTGTAGATTAGTTCCTTTTTGCGTAACTCCCTTTACATCCATGTATATTCGTAGTTATCATAAAATAAATTATATATTAAAAAAAGGATCCGAATCTAGTCAGATAGCAAAGTACAATAATTCATACTTCCTACCCAAAATTGTTTTTTTTTAATACTTTGTTTGGAATGTACATGTTTATTACCTGCAAATGTTTAATAACCTTTTGTAATATAAAAGAAGATACAATATTTGGAATAATACCGCGTGTAAATCTAAAACGAGCGATAAATTAAGCCAGGCATGGGATTCAGTAGTGTAATCATGTGTTACAAGTTTTTTTTTTAAAGTTAAGTACACTTAATTATGTCGCCACAGATTTTTTTAAAGACTTACAGGTCTGAAATGTGGGTACGATCATTTGGCAATACTGATATGGCAGTTATGTCATCTGCTTTTGAAATTAGCTGTCAATGATCCTTTAACTTCAGGGTGTGGCTCTAGATTGCGTGCTGAATTATTTCATACGGATAATTGTCTTGCTTTAATTATCTAAATGTACTGATTATATCCTAAACCCCAGTTAAAACATTCGCCCGTCTTAGACTTGCATCCAATTAAAAATTTATTATACAGCTTTGGTTACCATAAAAAAACCTGTTCAATATTAATCCATAGTAATCGTTATTGGTTACAAGAAACATTATACATGTAGAAGATTTTAGTAATCGAAATTACAAGAATGTTATCACTATTAAACGAAACACTTGTTAAACTCTACATTATCTTTCTATGTCGAGTTAAACGGTAAGTACAACACCACTGCTCGTATCCTATTGTTCTCTTAAAAGCTATTACAGCGATGCAACATGCAAATTAGAGTGGTATACGGTGCAACACCGTTCCAGAAATCCGGTAATGCGGTTAATGTTATCAATTCATAATTAGCCTTAACACGTGCGATACACCCTCACGTTGGGACTATTTTGAGGCGACAAATAAATTGAATAACTGGCAGTTTTATAAGAGTTTGGATATTAGGTACACTATTTTCTTTTATATATTTCCCATCCATGGATAACCAAGCGGTTTTTTATCTAAATTGCCGCCTTGAATTTTCCATATGTTTGTATTGAAAATTTATGACTGAATGGAAATTTTGAACACGTTATCGTTACTCACGTAAAAATCGAAAGAAAAAAAATATAAAAAAAACCTAATACTAAACCTAGAAATTTACAAAAACCAATGAAATTGCCGCAATAATTATTTAAGAAACAATAATTAAAAAAATGAAACATTTACGAATATATGCTTAAGATACCTAAATTATATATATTCGTACCTTCAACAATGTGCAGGTATTTAGTGAAAATGAAATGCGTCTTATACGTATTTTCAAGAGCATCACAATTTGGACCATTGATAAAATATCGTCCTGGCGTGACTTCAATTTCAAAATAGGAAACCAATACAGTGAAGTTTGTCTGGTTCATAAGAACTAACAACATGAATTGAGTTTTCTTATACCCATACTGAGTAATCAATCCAAATGGGTCAGTATGGAGGTTTTGGAAATCATAACAGATAGCGAAATCTTGTCTTAGGAAAGGAAAGAGAAAAACTGCATTCATAATTCATACACTGCAAAAATAAAATATCGTTACATTCATTTGGATATCGGTTATGTAGCTCTTAAATAGTAAATGTTACTAAGAAACATGATATCCAAAACTAATAAAACGCCTTGTTTTTAAACAATGAAATTTTATTTTTCAATACTTCAGTGCCGTCCCCGGCCCTTTGACTTAGTATGGCGAAGTTAGAAACTATGACAGATATCGAAATCTGTTCTTAGGAACCTTGCCATTATTATTAAATCTAAAAACGAAGCCATGGTTCCTAAGAACAGATTTCGATATTTCTCATAGTTTTAGATATCATGTTTCTTAGTAACATTTACTATTTAAGAGCTACACAACCGATATCCAAATGAAAATACAGAAATGTTATTTTTCAAAAGTCCAGGTTTGATTCCTGGGCCGAGCACACGTATTTCGTAAGTGTATGAATGCAGTTTGTCTTTTTACTAAAATCGATCTCATGGTTCCTAAGACAAGAATTCGCTATCTGTTATTGTTTCCAAAACCTCCATACTGACCCATTTGGATTGATCACCCTGTATATATTTACATTATTTGACTTGTAAAATATTATTACTTTATTTTAGACAGATGATTTTTGAAACATTAAATTCATGCTAACCCGAGCGGGTTAGCCTCAATATGCCCTTCCTATTTTACAGGAAAACTTAATATGCATACATATTGACAAATAGCCAGCGTATAAGACTCATTATTGCGTTAGGTAGGTACAGTGCTTGTGCTAATATAAATATAAATTGAGTAAAAGTTAAACATAGTGTACCAAGATTGCTGAATGTAATAACTTTAGTTTCAATAAAAAATGTAATGTTCGTTTTATACTAGCATTTGAGACAGGTAATGATTTTCTTAAGTTGTTTCTAGAAAACTAAAATTTAGTCAATTGGTAAAATTTGGCACTACATGACCACGGTATGATCGTTTACAAAGTAGCTTATTGTTATTTATTATATTGAAAGGGTTAACAAGGAAGACAAGATCTGCTCTATGTAAATGTTTTATAGCAACATTAATTATCAATATGCATTTCTTACAAAATATAGGTCATAGGTACACTTATTTCCCTATCCTCAAACAAACCTTCATGATCACAATGCTACGACTTTACACAAAAATACGTATCTCTATGTCCTAAGTTAGTTAACAAATAGTATTTACACTTTAGACACAAACAAGTATAAGCATCACTGCCCATCCAACTTTGTACTTATTTCATAGAAAAATATGTACGTCCAATTATATCACATAACAGCTCCCGTACGGCGTGCAGCCGACCGCTCCGAACTGAAACAAAGAGCGCGTTATCTACAGCCCGTGTCGTCACAAGCTCCCTACGCTACACGTAATGTTGGAACAACAACCATTGATCCACTTTACGGCTCTCGCCGAATATATGCTTAATTATCTCGGGTTCCATTTTAGAGCTAAATAGCAATGAAACGATATAAAAATAAACGATAAAAACTATTTGACAAGTTATGAAAAACAACAAATCGATTTGTTGTCCAATATTCTCATAAGTTTACTGAACTAAAATCTGCCCAGATGGATTCGTATTTACAATCACGCACTAATACCAATGCCACTAGCATTCATCAAATGCAAATTCATGAAGTGAATGAAACCCAATCGCGTAAATGCACAGTAAATCCGAGCCGCCGGTGACGGTCAAAGGCAAATGGAAGGATATAGATACTTACATTGGTGCTACGTCAGAAGCGAATCGTATTCGAAGGGCGTGGGGTCGGCTGCGCGCAAGTGTCACCACAGCACCCCGCCGGATATATTCGACACCTCTATTTGGTCCTCAGCTTCCACCTCCACCATTGGCACACGCCTTCTCCTATACCTCAGGCGAAAACTGATCCAGAGGATTAAAGACATAATTATCAATGCGGACACGGCGACTGTGCCCATATATTGCGCGTAACTCGTGTGAGGAGACTGGTACGGAGAAAACTGTGATTTTTCATTCGCATCTGCAGTGTGATTGTCGGCCGCGCCGACGAGCCCTATTTCATTATGAGACACATTTAAAAGGGTCGCTGGGTTAGATTCATTTTTCACTAAGTCCATTTTTAAAACTTTTTTAGCTTCCACTGGTGTATTCAAGCGTTTGCCAGATTTATTATTTTGCCGAATTTGTGGAATGTCATTGTCATTCCCTTTTTCTACGTCTCGCGATGCCGGAGACAAATTAGGTTCCGGATCTAAAAACCTTTGATCTATGTTTAATTGATCGTGTAAAAGTTTGTTTTGCTCTAAAATTTTCGTAGTATCTCGTGATCTTATGGCCATAGTTTCGTTTAAGTAGTCGTAATAAGAGAATTTTATCGCATTCTTTGTCATTCGCGCTTCTGTTTTTTCATTTGAGATGGAACTATTTGCATGTTTTGAATATTTAGCAATAGTCTTGTTCAATTTCGATTCGTAGTCATAACTAACAGCATTATGTTTTGTCTTGTCACGTTTGGTGTAATCTAAGCTTTTCTCTGTTTTGTTATTGAGATAACCATAGTACCTCAATAATTTATTTATCATTTCAGTGCTATATAAATTCACAGGTGGTAAGCTTTCACTTATAGTGAACGTTTCGGGAAACGTACAGTTGTATTTGATTATTTCATCTTTCGCTTCCGAAGTAGAGTAATAGCAACTTTCACCGTTCGACGTAGACTTATTCCAATTCATCCAATCTTTTAGCCACATTTTGGCGCTACAATTGAGGCTATTTCCGTGTAATCTCAAAGTTTTTAACTGGCCAAGATAGAATAGTAGGTCGTTTCTGATCTCGGATAGATTGTTCATTCTTAAGTCGAGATATTGTAAATGCGTGAAGGCGGCGAGCGCGGCGGAGTCGGCGAGCAATTGGCGCGCCAGGCCGGGGCTGCCCTGCAGGTGCAGCAGCTGCACGCTCTCCGGCGCCGGCACGGGGAACGAGCCGTCCCGCGCCGGTACCGACACGTTCAGATAGCACAACCTCAAGTCCCGAAGAGACAGAGGCCCGTCAAAGGTATTCGACGACAGAACTTGTATGGGATTATTTGACAAATCCAACATTTCGAGTGACAATAAATCGTCGAAAACATGGTCTTCAATATATCGTATTTCATTGTTTTGCAGTAACAATATTCGCAAGTTGGGCAAGTTTTTGAAGTCGTGCTGAGACAAGTTCTTCACAAGATTATTGTTTATCGATAAATATTTCAGTTCATCGGGTAAAGATTTTGGTACCTTTGTCAGAATGTTCTTGTTAATATTTAACAATAAGAGCATTTCTAACCTTCCCAAGGAATCGTCCTCGACGGAAACGATTTTGTTATCGGAAAAGTCGAGAGATTGTAGCAACGGGTAGCTGTCGAGGTCACCGCACCTGACTGATGATATTTGGTTGCCGACGAGCGACAGGAATCGCACGGAGTGAGTGAAAGCCTCAGGCACTTGGTAGAGGCCAGTGCGCGACGCGTCAATCTGTTGCAGCCGTCGCCCCGTTCCCACCAGCAGTTGCCGGTCCAGTTGCGTGATTCCCAAGTGAGGATTATCAGTTAACAACAGCCGCGCAAGATTCGGCAACAACTGCAGCGCACCTGGCTCCATTTGTTTGAGATTGTTGTGCGACACGTCCAAATGTTGCAACAACCAATTGTTGAAGTAATTCTCGTGAATAAACTCGATGTTGTTTCTACTTAAATTAAGGTGCTGCAAATTTTTGAGCGGCGTGAAAACGTTCGCTAAGATCGTTAAGTTGTTTTCTGATAAATCCAGCAATTCTAACTTTGACAGTCCATTAAAACTTCCAGGAAATATACTAATTATTTCATTTCTACTTAAAATTAGTTTTTGAAGAGACGAAAAACTATTAAATAGGCCTTTTGTAATGGATTTCAGTCTATTATCAGATAAATTTATGTGCCGTAAATTACGGATGTTTACATTGATCGCTATTTTGGAAAGGTTGTTGTTTGTGATGGCTAGCGAGTAGGTGTCGAGGGCCGGTGAGTCGAGGTCGGCACTGCCACATGCGCTGCAATAGCGAATCATCACTTCTGATAGCGTTTTGTTTGCGAACCCCTGCCTCCGAGTTTGCTCTTCGTCGCCACAACACACTGGCACGTGATACACATTCTGATTCTCTTTCAATGTCATATTGTAGGAACATTTTAAAGATAATGTTATGTTGTTATGGCACGTGCATTTTTCTGGACACGTCGATGCCAGATTACTAACTTGCCAAAAAGATAAAAATATAAAAAACAAATATTTAATCGGTTGTCGAGGCATTTTCGTCAACTTTCGTGGGTCTATGCCGGATTAAAGACCAGGTTCGGTTGAGTTAGTGGTGATAAACTATCGTGGTTCACAACAGCACTGATGTCATGTGTTCTACTCGTTTGAAACATGTTGTTTTCACTCAGTCACGGACACTTCAAGTAGGCGCGTCTGGTGGTCGGGAGCTGCCAGTCATGCTCGCGCTCACCTAGCGCACTGGGTCGAGTCACGGTCGGACACGCGCTCGCGGAAGCGTCGCGGGCGAGTGTCGTCGCGGGCGGAGCGGACGGCCGGCGACACGGCGGGCGCCAGTGGGTCTGGTCGCGAACTGCGAGAGCAAGGGCGAGAGCCCTGGCGCCGGCGCTCTGGCTCCGCCGTAATATCCCTCACAACCTCATTTTTATATAGTCGACTGACTTCCACGCCGCCACTATTTATGTCATACTCGGCGCTCCCTAATACGTTATTTTGAGGGGGCAAGTATTTGTAAATGTACGTTATATTTTTCGGTCGTCTAACTGAGATTGCTCCCAGTTGGGCTGTCTCGGTGGAGAACACGATTTAGACAAATATTTATTGCGGCTGAATAGTTTATGCCGACTTTCATTCGGTGCAATTTTGTACTAAAAAGTTTATGCTGTCATGAATTTTTATGACATGAGGTCTATATCAAATGACTTAAGTTTGACTTTCACAAACTTCAGTCGAACTAGAAAATCCCACATGTTAAAAAATAAACATTTGAAAAGTGTGTGTGTACTTGTGTACCAATATCGCTACAAAACCTCTACTTTATTTCCCCGCAACAAATGGATAGCAGTTTTCTTTATTTGCGCGAGTAGAAAAACCGATTAAACCGAGGTTGGTGGCAATACAAAGCCGTAATACCTTTATTGTGGATGTTCTCTTTAACTTGCAAAGTCTTCAAGTGCGAAGTAAAAGAAAGGCGCGTCGAAGCCTACCTGTTTATTCAACCCTTTATGCTGCTTCGAACATCTTTACCGGAACGTTCGACTGGCATTTTCATGAATTGCTCCCACAAGGCGCTCCGAAGGGTCTCTTTATTGCGCTCCTTAATTTGGGTTATTTGAACTTTTCTTGTCCTCTTCTGAATGTTTTGGGGACAGGCGTCGTATTTCAGGCGGCCATCATTCGCTACGGAATCTAATACGTGAGACAGCAAAGATGCCACTACCATTATCTCGGGTTTGTCCAACTTTTAGGGCCTTCCTTGTCCTTGCCCTTAATCCCAGTTCATCTGGGGTCAGGCCTCCTTGTGCAGCGGCGCCAGGACCTTCTATCCCGGGTTGTCATTGACGAGATGTCTTGGGCCTTTAGGTCCCTCTCAACAGTTGACCACCACGTGGCAGGTGGTCTGCCTCTTCCGTTGGGCTGTGTTTTGATGTTAAGCACAGTCTTTACAGAGTAGCTCTCTTCCCTTCTCATTACGTGACCATACCAGCGGAGTCTCCCCTCTATGTATATGAAGGATCCACGGAAGGAACACGTTTAAACCTAATAAAATTATCAGAAAAGACACAGAGTATGGATTTGCAAGCGTCTGTTGGATATGTACCGGGCAAATAAATATAACTTTCTCCATAGATACTCGAACGTTACGATGGGTGAGTCTTGGGTACACCATTATGATCCCAAATCTAAAGTTCAAAGCAAACAGTGGAAAAACGTTGGTTGTCCGCCACCACGTAAATTAAAAGAGGTACTGTCTGCAGGCAAGGTTATGCTATCTGTATTCTGGGATGCTCAAGGCTCTGAGTATTTGAAAAAAGGAAAAGATCTAGACCTAGGACCTATCATGCAAACTTATCGCCGGGGCAAATTAACAAGTGGTGTAATTTTCCTCCAAGACACTGCTCTCAGCCGTACGTCATGTGTTGCTAAGGCTGCCGTACACCAAGCCGGCTTCGAATTGGTGGAACACCCACCGTTATCGCCTAACTTAGCTCCCAGTGATATCAAGTTATTCCCAATTTTTTTTTCGATAGTCAAGATGTGCTATTTGCTGTAAAGGAGTGGTTTTCAGGGGTCGGACAATTTTCTTTATTGAAATGCTAGAGAATCGATTAAATAAGTGTAGAAAAATAGAATATAAATCTTGAATGTAATGTTATTTTAAGAGGGTTAGGGTGCATACAGATCAACCAGCGTACTTTGGCCATATTTCTACTCCATCTTTTTATAAGCTCCATGTCATCATAATATTACATTATCACATCACATGTGCGTGCAAAATTTCAGCTCAGTCGGATACCGGAGGCTGGGTCAAGTTTAACTTGCAAAACCTGGGGGCTTATGATGGTTATATCTAGGCTTGGGACTTTTGGATGCTCGCTATGGTTCTGGCATCCGTGGAGTCGCCATTATGTTAAAATAAATTTTCGAAGTCAAAGTCAAAGCCTGTAAATAAAACATATTAGATGTCATGATCTATACGTATTAATACTTATAACAATACATATGTAATTAATTTTAATCACAAATCTATTACACACACGTGTCAAAGTTCAAAGTTGACGCGATATGCATAATATACATATACAATATGCATAATATACGTACCTACGATTTACATTACTATGCATCCTCTTTGATACCTATTATCAAACCGCGATTAGAATGGGATTCGAAAGTACTATTGACACAACAGTGTATACGTCAATCTAGGACATATTCATATAATTCCCAGTTTAAGTGCCGAGACTTACAGACAATAGATTAATTAATCACTCACTACATCTATAAACAACTCTTTTCTAGGTAAATCAAGTGTCATTTGTTGTGTCAACAGTACTTTCCAATCCCTTTCTGATTCCGGTTTGATAATACTTGTGTTTTGTTTGACAGACTTAGACTACTGACATCTATTTCAAATAAAAATAAACATTTGAGTAATAAGTTGTCAGTTCAGATGAAAGATCGTTTAAGCAATTTATAATAAAATTTTAAAATTGATAATTTTACGACTTGTGAAATTAAATCCTGGTTAGAGCTGTACCAGGAATTAAATATAAATAATAAATATTTTTATTATGTGATGTTCATTTCAAAGTCGGTGTGAGTGAAAAAAAGTGTTTATCGTTAATCATGTTAGATGTGTATCCCATCAAAATAACTGTGGTGAATATAGATTGTTGTTAGAATGGATAGAGCTTTACAATGAATTAGCACTAAGTGAAGACAAAATACAACTTTAACATCAGTGGACGTAGAGAGGTATTTTTCAACTCACAAAAGCGTTTTTGATAAGTCCAGAATCCGTTTAACACCACAAAATATAAAAAAATATATTCATTCCTACTACTATTTTAATGATGAATACGAAATAGTAATAAATGATGTTTATGACGCACTGATTACTAAAGCCAGTACCTCATCGGCAATTTTTAAGTATCGACTAATATTAGATTGAAGATACATTGTTGTAATTATTATTTAAAGTTTATTTTGTTTACTAGCGGTAGAATGTTTTATCATAATTATACATATAGGTACCTACATACAGTTATTGTGTACTTTGACTTCGAAAAAAATGTTAACATAATGGCGACTCCATGGATGCCAGAACCATAGCGAGCATCCAAAAGTCCCAAGCCTAGTTATATCGTTTACCAAATTGTCATTGTCTATCCAATTCTCTACATTCAGTGACGGACAGAACATGGTTGCGGGCACAGATACAATAATCGTGCGGATGATTTGACAATGACAGTTTGGCATCAACTACAATTGTGCTTTATTAAAGTTTTAGACGATTTTGGTTGGATTGGGGCCTCGCTGGAGCTTATGATGATCGCATATTTACCGTTGACAACTAAAACAAATTGTATTTTTGTTAAAAATTTAACTTTTAGTACCATAATTTTGAAATTGGCGGCGTTTACTTTGAGTGACGGATCTCATCGACGCACGTGAATTCTTGACCGGATAATCTGACGTTTAATAAACCATCAAAGTGATCAAATTTCAAGTTAACTTGACAATTTTGTCGGGCTGCTTGAAGTGGCCGATAAGCAGTATCGTGGGTTTTTTTTTTAAATAATAATTATATGTTCATTAGTTTTTAGTGAGAATACTAATAATTACACGTTGATTCAAAAGCTAGTACGTTCTCTCTAGTAAGACTAGTGTATTCTGTGTAGTAGTTTCTTGTAAGCACACTCAACGAGCGATGGAACGGGCAATGCTTGGGAGTTTCTCCATGAGATCGAATTATGAATGAAGATAGGTATACGTGAAACTAAAGTCACCGACGTAGCTCAGAAAATCTCAGAGTGCAAGTGGGCTGGACAAAACGCCCGAAGAACTGATGGCCACTCACTGGAGCAAGCGAATATTTGAGCCATGGCTTGGCCTGTAATATATCCTGCCTTATTATCCTGACGGATCACTCACACTTTGTGGTAAAACTATAATAGTAATTCGTTTACCTTTTTTTACCTTCACCATTTATTATTTTTGTCAACCTCCGTAGCCTAAGTGATAGGGACCCTGCCTAGAAAGTTGGAAGTTTAAGCTAGAATCCCTGCGAGAACATTTTTCTGTTTGTTTATCACAAATATTTGTTAATTGGTTGGTTGTTTTAAATAATGTATTTCTGTTGCCTGTGAGCTTTTGGGACTCAAAATAGACCCCCAAGGGGCTTTTTGACAGTTTTAGAAGGCTCAATCATTATTTTTAATTAAAATAAACTACTAACAAAGGTGCTAGTATTAAGTACTACTTACTTACTAGGTACTACAGGTTCCTCAACCTAAATTAATTTCCAAACAAATCGGCTAGGCCATCTACTCTGCGTTCCAAAACCTCACTGGCAATGGTTATGGGTTATGCATTTCTTTTTTGGCCACCCTGTGTATTGTTGCTTACTGTCCACAATACAACTTAACTCAAGACAGGAACCAGAAGATAGTGGAAATGATGCCAGTTGTTTTCAAATTGGTAAATAAATTCGCTCAATAATATATTCTAATGTAGGTAAATAATACTCAATATTGATACAGATTATTAACTAGTTGTTTTAATATTCTAGCTGACGACAATGAAACAAAATAATCCAGAAATATTACCTCAACGCCGCAAGTGATGAAATAAAATGAATATGAAAACACTGCTGACAGAAAAAGTAGAAGTAAAAAGACAATGCTACATGCATGAAAAAATAACTAAACAAAATGACATCCTGAAGGAGATTAATAATAAATAATAGGTAGTATACTAAATGTATGTCAGTCAATTAACGGTAATCTATAGAAAGCATACTTACACACCATAAAATGCTTCAACTTTTCCATATGTTTCATATTTTCTAAATGAAAGGTGCAAGTTATGAAATTAAGTTAATTATGATATTACATTTTTAAGTCAAGATTATTTAATTGAAGAATTAGGACTGATATTGTAAATTTATAGTCATACATGCATTCATGGTATTGAGAGAATTTCAAAATGTTTTTACTTTCATGTTAAATTAGAGTTTTTGTATATTTATCTTCTAAATCAATAAGCATGTTATGAAACCTAGCCACTATGATAGGTACTTACTGTGATTACACATTTGTATTAATATTGGGTCATTACCTATGAAATTGGTGTTTTTGGTCATAGACTTTAGTTGATTCCTAATTTTATTGGGTTATTCCCACCTGTTACCACCAACTTGACACCAGTGGTAACAACTGGGAATTTTTTTCCCACCTGTTACCACTGGGAACAACTGGGAATTAAAATTCCCAACTGTTACCACTAAACTAATAGGTGGTAACTACTGGAAATTCTTTTTCCCAGTAGTTACCACTAAGTTAATATTTAGTAGTCCTATTGCAATAGGATACCTAGTAGCCATAAATTTGACACCAGTGGTAACAACTGGGAATTTTTTTCCCACCTGTTACCACTGGGAACAACTGGGAATTAAAATTCCCAACTGTTACCACTAAACTAATAGGTGGTAACTTGTGGGAATTCTTTTTCCCAGTAGTTACCACTAAGTTAATATTTAGTAGTCCTATTGCAATAGGATACCTAGTAGCCATAAATTTTGTTATACAATGGTAACAATTTCCAGAGACTATAATTATTATAAAATGTTATACTACAAATAAAGACGAATTACACTGTTTTTTTTATTCAAAACAAGAATATTTCAATATTTAATTTTTCGTGTAAGTACCTAAAACCTTGTAGTAGTTATAATAATCTTAAAAAAGGATTGAGATTCGTAATCCGTTAAAACAACATGATGAAAAATGAAAGTTATCCCTCCTACGAGCCGGTCACCCGTCATCCCTTTTTACCTGCCCCTGTGATAATCAAGTCAGTAGTTCTTAATAATTTGGTTCTAATTCAGAGTAGGTAATACTGATAACATATTTTTAAAAAAAGTTTAAAAAATATTTTCAAAATGTATTCATTTTAGACTTAAATCATTTATTAACAAAAATATAGTAACAAAAGGGAAATTTAAGAATAAATAAATAGTTCTCACGCAAGCACTGTATTCATTTTTAGTAAAAATCGATGGTTAATAAGATATTTTATAAATAAAGTAATATTCATAAAATTAGCTCCTTATTAATAACTGGCAAAGTATTTTGTGTATATTCTATTAAAAACAAGCACATTACTAGTAAAGTACTTGGTGGTAACAACTGGGATTTATTTTTCCCAGTAGTTACCACTAAAGTGGTTGGTGGTAACTACTGGGAATTATTTTTCCCAGTAGTTACCACCAAGTACTCTGGTGGTAACAGGTGGGAAAAAAATTCCCTGTTGTTACCACTGGTGTCAAGTTGGTGGTAACAGGTGGGAATAACCCATTTTAATTGTCTAAAGAGAAACTTAAATAATTCTTTGTTTTCAACAGTGTACTGTGTAACAAAGGTTTTATCACACTAATAATCGTTTTTTCCCCTTAATTGAAAATAACTCTTGCCATTTGCTGCCGGTTCATGTTTGAAATAGGTATAAGTAAACGTATGATAGTACCTTATTTTATGAAATAGAGATATGTATACAAAAGACGCCTTAAAAGTGACTAATATTACTGGCAAAATTTGGTTTATTTTGATTTTGACGTCAAAAAAATATAGGGTGAGGTTGTCAACAATGAGCCACCATAAATTTTAATTTTAATAATTCAGTCAATATAAGTCCAATGGGCATTTTTTTAGATAAATAACAAATGCTTTTGTTATTTATCTAGCTTTAAATTTGCATTATAATTTTTTATTAAAACCCAATAGAAGCAGAGATAATTTAGGATTTTAACAGATGAGAAATGGCTCATTGTGTACAGTCAAGGGCATTAATATATATACACTTCTCCATACTGATCCCTTACAAATGTGTCTATATATTAATGCACTCGACTGTACAATCACTGGTACAGATTGAACCGGTACTAGGTATTCAATGAACCGGCCTAGTACACGATGACCTACCACTATATCATTGCATAGTGTTTGATTAACAATTGCAAAATATACAAACTGATTTAGGTAAATATAAGGCAATTTAATAAATACATACAAATACAATCTGAATAATCATTTGTTTAAACTAAGAATAGTTTAATAATGTAATCATCACACCTCGGTCGTTGGTGATCTTGGTCGTTTTATCTTTGGTATATGACATCCAATATTTATAAGCATATGTTATATTTTAGCTAATGCGTTACTTGCTTGTGTCAAAGAAAAATATAAATAGAGCAAAATAAAAAAAGGGCGTTTGTTAATTTTTGGATTAGGACAGAATAAACAGTCATACATTGCTCATATGCTTTTGGTAAAAAGAAACCATGTTAAAAGTCACTCTAGTTGGTTAAATCCTCTAAGGGGATTGAATAGGCAATCAAAGAAACTTGCATGTAATAAAAATATATTGAAAGTCAAAAAATATAACAATCCAATGAATGCAATAAAACTATCACAATGATACTCGTAGAATTATTGACTCGGTTCATGACATTCTCATGCTCCCTGCATTTTCCAACAGGATTTTGTTGTTCCCTGTATTGAATCTCTACAGCAGTTATATCAGCTGTCAGCTGTGCAGATTCTGGCTTCAAATTCTGAAATTAAAAACAACTAATTAGATTTTAGTACATTTTGATCTTGTTAACTTCTGCCTGTTAAGGCAAACTGAATAAACCTTATTTTGAATACATAATGCCTTGCTTTTTAATTAAATTATGCATAGACATCCATAGTGCAGTTAGCAAAAATATTTTTTTTTGTAGTTCAGGAAATTAAATTAAATTTAAACAAATGTACCTATCTAAATTATTGTTACTGACCACGGATGTCATATACAGGGTGCTCGTAAGGAAACCAAAAGATTTTAATGCTGGATTCCTGACCATATTTAGAGTCTTTAATGTTATATAAAATTTCCTGGATTCGGCTTGGTTTCAGAGATGTCTTTAACATTTGGCCTTATATTTTCTGTTCCGATTGCTTCTTTTCCTCATATATTCAAATTTTGGTAACCTGAAAAAAATTATGAAATTTACAACCTTGGTAAATATGCTTACAGGACTCAGGTTTTCAAAGTATATTCATATTTATAGAAGTTGATTGTTATTCATCATGAGTAAAATTATAGAGTGATAACCTGACAAAATGCTATACAGACAATGAAGTAATTGTCAAAATGACATTGATTTTAGAGATTATGTGTTGATCAAACAGTTGTACATTATGATATTCGAGGCGAATTAGGGTTAAAATCTTTCAAATGATCAGATTCTTCACATAACATCGATATAAAACAATACACCACTAAACGTCAAATCTACTAATTTATATAGTACAAAATATCGAAAATCAAGCCTTATTATATTACAATTTATTACAAATCTTATTCATTGTCATATTATTAACCAAATGAGAAGATATAAAGTAAAATCATCAGAAAAATATTGAATATTTCAGTTAAAATATAAACATACCGGTGTAACGACAAACTTTTCTGGTTTTATTTTTTTCTTAAGCCACATCCAACGACACTGCACTCAGGCATTATGTCTTTTCTTGTCCGTCACCACTACACCACACAATTAAAAAGAAGTATCCGTAGAATTTCCAAATAAACACTATTTTATTTTAAGAACACGACTCGTTGATACTTTTTGTACCTCGGAGAACCGTAACACAACACAATATGGCGGAGCGGCCACAGTAGGCATTTGAAGGCACGTCAAATGCAAAATGTTGCCATAGCAGCAAGCACTGAAGTATTGTTATCTTTTACTACATATGGGAAAAGACGTTAGTTAGAGAGTGACAACATAATGTTCACTTATTCTGCGTTAAAATGCATGGTATTTGTTTAACTGATTGCATGTATAGAACAATACGCCGAGTCCACTCTTGGTGGTGGAGGTGTGACGTCACCTACTAGTAAACAGAGTCAATATCGTTTGTAAACAGTACGTAATTATTATCGACTTTCTTCAAATCAAATTTGTTGAATAAAATGGGGTATAAATGGTGTATAGTGCCACAGTGTACAAATACTTCTATAAAGAGTCCACAGAAACTGTTTGTTTCTATACCAACGGATCCCAAAAGACGAAAACTGTGGCTTAAGTTAGCTCGAAGAGATCCAAATTCCATTAAATCACATACAAAAATGTCTTTATGTGTGAAGATCACTTTGATGTAAGTATCACTTCACGTTGTACCTACCTAATAGGAGGTAAATATATCGGTATACAAAATATAACAACATCTTTAATTCCTAACCTCTTTAGACCCTACATTGCAAAACTAAATATTTTGTTTTCAGCATTATATTGTTGAGATTTTTCACATCTTGTTTGTAGTTTTCTGATTACAGTCCTCTCAAATATAATGTTGGTATTTCAACAATGCAGTTTAATTTCAGATGGATAAAGACACAACTAATTACATGAAGTACAAAATGGGCTTTAGTCAGAAGATACTTCTGATGAATGAGGCTGTGCCAACTTAATTTCACTGTCAAGAGGATCTCAAAAGACGGCTGAGTGATGCTGTTCCTTGCCGAGAAGTGTTTCTTAAAAGACAAAGAATTGACCTTGTCACAAAGTGTCTGCAAACAACTATCAATATTAAAGATGACATGGTGCAAGAAATTATGGAGCCTGAAGGTATGATATTAATTAATTATAAAAAATATATATCAATATATTTTAGACATCCTCCATAGCCTAGTTGGTAGTCACCCACCCAACAAAGTCGGAGTTCTCGGGTTTGAATCTCTTTAAGGGCATTTATTTGTGGGATGAGCATGAATATTTGTTCCTGAGTCATGATTGTTTTTGGTGTATTTAAGTATTTATTTATATAATATTTATTTTATATACCATCATCTAGCACCTACAACAAAAACCTTTTTTGAGTTTACTACAGTAGGACTAGGTTGATTTGTATAAGATTGTCTCATTTATATATATTATTTATGTTGTTGATTTCACATTTTTTAAAGTTACTGATTTTGAGTGTTTATATTTCAGAATTACCAAAAACTCAGGACAGAGAAACTATTACAGATACTATCATATCTACAGAGAAATATATTCAAGTAAGAACAAAAGTTAATGTTCATAATAGGAGCAAGGCTGTTCAAACAATATGGCAACATAAAACTATTGCCACATCACCCTTCAAGACTGTTTCATACCAAGTGAAACCATCTCCTTCAGCCCCAGCCACAATCCAAGCAGCAAAAGAAAAATTCTAGAAGAAGAAAAATCGGACAGTGATATTTCCTTTTTAGAATGTGGTTGTTTATCACCTTTTGTACCTACTTCATCATCAAGAGATACTGATTCGGACAGTAATGTCATAGAAAATAATGAGCATATTGAACAATTACAGTGCCGTGTAAATACTGTGCGTTTAATTGAAAGGAAGCCTGTGTTGTATATTGGTATTTCCAAAGAATGTTACTTTATTATTCAGCTATTGCATAAATTAACAAATATAAAAATAGAACACATTTTACTATGCTTGAAAAAAATTAGAATGAATACCACATTTTCTGAACTAGAGGATAATTTTGAAATATCCTTATCTTATGCTAGCAGATTATATTTAGTAAACATTCCAATAATAAGATTAATAAGTAGTTATTTAAAACTATTCATTATAAACTTAGATAAAAAATTAATAAAAAAGAACCTTCCTATTGCATTTAGGCATCGCTACCACAATGTCAGCTGTATTATAGATTGCTTAGAAATTGACATACAAAAATCATCAAATGTGGCTGCGCACAGGGAAAGGTACCTAGTCACGGCATTTAGTTACAGAGTTACATGAGGTTTTGTCGAAGCGGGTGAAAAAGTGCCAAAATGGGTTTGTGCTATAATTGGGTTATTTACATCCTAAGGAACACGTGTATACAAGAATATCAGTAAAATTATGTTTTTTAGTATATTTCTCAACTATAAAGTTTAGTACTCAGGGTACCTTGTCACGCTATGTCTTAAAGCGTTTAAAATTTGAATAATTTTGTCAATATATCCGTTGCGGGTAGTCAAATGCCTCTTTCTAACATAGATCGGCCTATAGCAAAATGATTTAAATCATAAAACCAATAAAATTTATCAAATGTTTTTTAAAAGAAGACATTAGGTACCCATATATGCCCAATGCTATACATCATAGAGTTCATCTCAATAACTAGTTCTGGGCATATATGGGTTAAACTTATTTACGTAACTCTTGTATTGAACGTAGAATCATAAGTATCATAACTATTTACATTAATATAAATAAAATACGTTTGCCAAGCAAAGCCGGAGAGCTAGCGAAGGGCCGGGTAGCGAAGTATATTTCTCCTACTAAAACCACACCAAGGTCACGTTACGAGGTGTTTCTCTAAATATAGGTAATAATTTTATTCATCATCATCATAATTATCATCATCTATGATAGTTTGATAGTCCATTGCTGGACGTAGGCCTCTCCTATTAACTATGCGTATAGACGCATTAGGAGGTAAATGCCCATAATCGCCACGCTGGGTAAGCGGATTGGCGATCGCAGTAATGTGTCCACTATGATGACGCTGCTGCCCATCATCAATCTTTAATCAAGTATGGTCAGTGACACTTCAATCCCTTAGTCGACTCTTACGACACCCGCAGGAGGAGTTGGGGTGGTGACAAATGTATTCTTTCTGCCGTCACAACACGGCCAATAATTTTATTGTTGATCTCGAATTTAGTCAATGGAAACTTGAGCTGTGATTTTAGTTGTTTGACGTGTATAATTAATAGGTATAGATTTAAAATATATATTATAAATTATAATTAATAGTAATAATTAATATATTATTATTAATAGGTATAGATTAAAAGATCAAAGACTTAATAGATCATAAAGTAGGTGCAGTTATGTATATAATTGGGTATTTTATCCTAGTTTTACTCTATTTTTTTTAAATAATGACTTATCGTGACAAGGTACCCAGTTTAGTAAAATGTACAATTTTATGGTTTAGTTACATGACTAAAACAGAACTTTTTATAAATAAAAATATATTGATTTCTGCAATAATTATACCAAATAACATTTTGATACAAATATTTTTTGCATTATAGGTACTAAAATAGTGCCTTTACATTTAAAGTTACGAAAGTTTAGTAAATGCCGTGACAAGGTACCCTAGTTACGTTTCCATACAAAAGTTTCGACCGGGTCACTAAACTTTATTGATAAAAAAAATGCTTTAACGATATCTCGATGACACCATTGTGGCACACTATGCTAAATATAGTTAAATTATGTGATCTGTCATCGATATACAAATAATTTTGTTGATTTTTAATTTTATAAGTGATCTTTTATGTAATTGTTAAAAAGTGCGGTAATTATTAAATTTATTGTTAATTATGGAATTTATTTTATTCAATTATCCCAAAAGGCCTTAGAATATGTAACTACGATGAGAAACTAACAGTTTTAATCTCATTATATTATGAATTGGGTATAATGAACACTTTCGTGTTTCTTTCGCCCTTGCATGTTCAACCTTTGAAATATAAATAATTAACATGTATTTTTAAACAATTAACCTTTATCATAATTCTTCAACTTCCAAAGATTATAAGTATACCCTTCACTACGTAACTTCGAAGTAGAAGTGCGTTTTTTGGCATTATAAACTTTTAATGCAATTTTCTCAACTTGTGCATTTCGGAAGTCGCAAATTCAAGAATTTATATAAAAATAGTGGTTCAACCTAGAGTCATGATTCTTTGTTTTATTGATAGAAAATTTAATCTCCTTTTTGGAAATATGCGTAACTCAATACCCGCAACTAGGTACCTTTCCCTGTCCGCAGCCACAAATGTGGCTGATGGAAACATTCGGATTTCTTAGGTTAAACATGCAAGGGCGAAAGAAATACGAAAGTGTTCATTATACCCAATTCATGATATAATGAGATTTAAACTGTTAGTTTCTTATCGTAGTTACATATTCTAAGGCATTTTGGAATAATTGAATGAAATAAATTCCATAATCAACAATAAATTTAATAATTACCGCACTTTTTAACAATTGCAAAAAAGGTCATTTATAATATTAAAAAGCTACAAAATTATGTGTATATCGATGATTTATCACATAATTTAACTATATTCAGCATAGTGTGCCAAAATGGTGTCATCGAAATAACGTTAAAGCATTTTTTTTTTATCAATAAATTTCAAATCATTAAATTTTAGTACCTATAACGCAAAAAATATTTGTATCAAAATGTTATTTGGTACAATTATTGCAGAAATCAATATATTTTTATTTATAAAAATGTCCGTTATTTTAGACTACTCTATAACATATATCAAAATGAATCAAATCGGAGTCGGACAGTTGGGTACCCTTCCTTGTTAGAAAGAGGCATTTGACTACCCGCGACGGAAATATTGACAAAATAATTCAAATTTTAAACGCTTTTAAGACATGACGTGACAAGGTACCCTGAGTACTAAACTTTATGGTCGGAGAAATATACTAAAAAAACATAATTTTACTGATATCCTTGTACACACGTGTTCCTTAGGATGTAAATAACCCAATTATAGTACAAACCCATTTTGGCACTTTTTCACCCGCTTCGACAAAAACTCATGTAACTCTGTAACTAAATGCCGTGACTAGGTACCTTTCCATGTGCGTAGCCACAAATGTTAATGTTGTTCATCAGGCACTGTCATGGTCAGAGTATAAAAAGGGAAATACTGTAAAGTATTTAATATATTGTAATATTGTACACCTAATGGTTTGATTAATTTTACTTTTCAAGGATTTGGGGACAGAACAAGTGATGTTGTCATAGTAGAGAACTGTAACTTCCTTGATGGATTACAAGAAGGAAGTTGTATCTTAGCAGACAGAGGCTTCAAACACCTTGAACATGCATTTCAGGCATAAAACTCTTAAGGCCACCAAGTGTAAAAGCTGGTGAAAAGTTATCTAAAACTGAAGTTCGACAAACCAAGATAATTGCTATTTGCTAGTTAACGAATTTTGATTAAACGCGTGATTAGGCGTTTAAGAGAATTTAGTACCTATGCTAAAACAACATGCAGTGATAAATACTAACTTACGTCATGTTCTTGATCATATCATTATCATTGCATGTGGTCTTATAAACTTGCAGAATTCTCTTATTAAATAATGTAACATGGTATTATGATTATTTGATCATTATTGTCATTAAAAATATATAGTATGCATGTTCGGTAATTAATGTCTCAATCTAATGTATAATATTAATATCATGTTGTCAGAAAGTATTCATTATCTGTAGGGGTTGTGAAACTGTTTACTTGTTGCTTACATGCAAAAGAGGAAATATAAAATAAAAATAATAAGAAGCATGAAATTGTTTTTTATTTCATTATATTATCACACATTGGTGCTGCTACACAAAATGGGATAAATATTATGTTTTTTCCAAGAAACAGTTAACTTTTGTAGTAACTTAATAACATATTGGAGAAGAACCGCTATGGACAGGAAAGAGTGGAAATCTTTAGAGGAGGCCTATGCCGGAGGGCAAGACGACTATGCCAATGTCTAAAATATATATATTTATGTTATCAATTATTATTGTAGTCGTTAAGTAAAGGCTATAAAATAAAATAAAAAATAACATATTCACTGTCATAATTCACTAACACAATGTCTACTTTCTTTGTTTTTTCAAATTGGCTATCAGCAACACAAAAATAGCATTTTTTGACATCAGTTGCATACATTTGCAGCTGTACCTGTGCCTTACATTTAGCTGTAATGACTCCATTTTTCAAATAATTATCTTTGGATTTTGCTTTAGTAGGGCATTTAATTTGTATGATAGCATCTTTTGTTACACCGTCAGGAGATGCCGCAATCATGGGATGCTCTTTGCACACATAAAGCCCACATGAATTGATTTTCTTTTTTAAGGTTTTGCTGACCGTATTTCTGACAGAGAGTTCTAAATTTCTACCTCTCTTCATTGCAGCAGTATCTGTTACTTTTGCACCCATTATGGTATAGCCACCAACGAACCCTCTGGTGTATGGCACACACTCACTTCATGTGCCTTTGATGCTGTGATACGGCCGTACCGCATCTCATATCACAAGCTGCTTCTGTTTTGCTTCCTTGTGGCTTCTTGTATGGTATTTATTGCTGCTGCAGTGAATTTTTTTTCATCAAGCCTACAATTCTGTCAACATCTACTTTAATATCTTCAGATTGATCTATCATAAAGCAGTGCAATGAGTACTGCATAATTCCAGAATGCTTATAATATAATCGACTTGATACTTTAGCAATTCACAGTTCTCAATCTTCCTCCTTTTAGCTTCAGAAATAAATTCATTGTATAATGCTGGATCACTTGGGTCTATGAGGTATTTCCTTTTGACTCATTTGCTGCACTTTGATATACTTTAGAGTAGTCCCTACTTTCGACAAAGTCGATTTTTTCCAATAGCACTCTACAGAAGTATATGAAGGCTCCTCAGACCGACGGTGGACCCACATTAAAAAAGCAACTGCATGCTTACATCCTCCAGCTGAGGCAGCACAATCATGACACTGACAACTAATAATTTCGCAGTCACGTTCGTTTACAATCAAAGTCACATTGTATGCTTTGGCTCGTACTTTGTGCTCAGGGCACATCTTACATTTGACTGTGCACATTCCATTTTCCCGGTGTAGTTGGACAAAACCAATCGCATCGTCGCCATATGATCCTCTTGCTGACCTGTGATACAAAGGCAAAAATTAGGACAAAAAGAAATTACATTAACATAACCTAAAATTAGCTCATACAAAACCTCCGAACTTGTCTTATTATATTTATACATTTATATACAAATAAATAATTAGTATAGATAGGGTACTTACAGTTTTTACATTTTTAAGTTCCGCAGCATAGTAATCAACGTTATCTTTATGCATGAATGTAGGATTCTTTATGCAATCATAAATGCATCTATCTTAGGTAGGTTGCTGCTGTCCGCTCGCACAAAATTTGCCTCCATTTTCAGATACCACACGAATATTTACACCGGAAGATATATATTTATTAGAAAAGTCTTTAGAATTAGCACAAAGATCGAATTAAACAATAATATCTCAAAACACGAACTACACTCTGTTAAGGAAGCAATGCATAAGCAATGTTTACTTGCAACTGACGTCACAGGAACGCTGACCAATCATAGGGCGTTGGCTGTCACAGATAATTTTTCAAAAAATATTAAATTTATTTTGGTGAAATATGCTACAAATAGGCATATTTTTTCCTAAAACTAAGTGAAATGTAGTATAAATTATGCTATTTTCTAATAGGATGACCACATTTTGGGGTATATTTTTAATGTTGTCAAATACCCTACTTTGATTCCGGATGTATAAGGCCGGCCTAAGGCTTCATCACAGTAGGTCGTCAGCATGGATTTAGAATATGGATATGGATTTGACAACGTAATAATAATAGCAAGAACGAAAGGGATGGTCTTATGAAACTTTTTACTAGTGGAAGTGAAAAGGAACGATAATCGTCCGTCCTTATCACTGTGCCACTATTTTTTGTGTGTGTGTGTGTGTGTTAGATGCTAAGTCTAAGTGCCATACACACAAGTATCTTCTTAGTAGTAAGTGACTATGACTATGTCTATCCCTCTTAGTGGCACACTATGTGCGGCCCCTCGGTCGTCAGGCAAAAAAAAAACTCGTCGTGTGAAACCGCTCAAATATTTTTTCTTTATTCAATGACAAAATTGATGCCGTCTTGAATTTTCCACGGGATGGTTTCGTTGATATTTTTTTTATTGGCGATAATGACAAAATAGAAAGTGATAATCTTAAGCATTTTCAATATTCGCAATTGCAAATTTAGCTTGTACTCACGTATTTTTTCTTCTCTTCAAAAACTTATTCAAGTTCTTCCCTCTTATTTATTACTACCAACTTATTTATTATTCTTCTTGTAGAAAGATTATTAGGTAGGATTGTTTGTTGTAATTATGAAGAATTAGGTATAATTGTAATTATGAAGAAAAAATAAGTAATTAGACATAAAATATGAATTTATTTAATAATTTGTGGTCTTGGTAGGTTTTTAGTGTAATTTCATTTTGGTAAATTAAAATATTCCAAAAAAATTAGTAAGCTGTCATGAAATTGAACACAACGTTTTGAATTTGCTGCTTTTTCTACTGAGAGAGATTGCTGGACACAGTATAATCAGTCAACAATTTAAAATTGTCTCTTTACGTACCAATTCGATTATAAAAACAGGATAAACTAAGCAACCTAACTATAAAAAAAAACCATTTTACAATCTGGCAGCCCTGCGATAGAAATGCTTTGATGTTTTCAAAGGTAAATAATCTGGCAGCACTGGCAGTGACAGATACGACCATCGTATACAAATCACGTCGCTTATCAATAGTCAAAATCCGGTAGAATATGACAACAACCATAGTATGGAAATCAAAATGCACGATAAAATGCCGTTTGTCAAGTTAACAGCACGACCATCATAAGCCCCCTGGATCCGGATAACCAAACTTATTGCAAGTTAAAAATAAAAGCTTGTGAGTTGTTAGAGTAAAATAATATGTCTAGTACGGTCAAATCGTACATAATTTTACCCTAAACTCGCAAATCAAGTAGTATCGCTGCATTTTTGGTATGTTGTTTAGACACCATAGGACAGTATAAAACCATATTTTGCAAGCAAAAAAAAGTTGTGCTAGCTGGGTAGTACGTGAAAAACTGCGAAATTTACGGCCATTTTTTAGTTTCTGATTTTTATTCAAAAAACCTTACGTTTTTTGATATCATATGTAAATAAACGTTTAAAGACTAATAAATTCCCAATAAGTTGAGTTAACATGCACTACCGTAGGTCTTATAGTTTCAGAGATTCGAGACTTTAAAAAGTACCCCTTTTTGTAAACTACATAAAATTTTGTGTTTTGCTAACGTTTTCGACTTAATATCGCCTACCTAATTATGCTACGAAAAACATGCAATAATGACCTTATAGCGCACTTAATATTCTTTAATTTAAGGGTAAAATTAGGTCAGTGAACCTTGCAGTTGAAAGTATAAACCCGAAATTCGAAAGGCAGGAGGCCCGCTATCTAAGTTTTTCATACAATTCGCAAGTCGAGTTGCAAAGCTGCAATTTTGGTATATTATAAAGGCCTTATAGATATATACGAAAATGCATATTAAAAGAAAAACACAAAAATAACTTGGGCATAGGACGTAAAAAACGGAAAAAAAATCGCACTTTTTTTAGTTTTTGACGTTTAACTAAAAATCTGTTATCTTTTTGATACTGATTGCTATAAAACTAAGAAAGAACATTAAATTTAAAAGGATTTGAGCTACGTTGCATCACCGTAAGTTATATATATTTTGAGATACGACATTTCATAAAGTGCCCTTTTATCAAAACATAAACAAATTTTAGGTTACGTTAAAGCTATTCACTAAATATTGGCAAAACGTTCGCGCTAAGAATAAAAAGTAATTGTAGATAATAACTACATTAAATTTGGAACAAATTGAGCCGATAACAATTACTGTAAGTCTTATAGTTGGGTGTACACGAGGCTTCAAAACATGCATTTATTTTCTTAATTTAATGAAGGGCACATTTTGAAATGTCGTATCTCTAAATCTATATAATTTAGGGTAATGCAAGGTAGCTCAAATCCTTTCAAATTTAATATTCTTTCATAGTTTTATAGCAATTAGTATCAAAAAGTTATAGTTTTTTAGTTAAACGTCAAAAACTAATAATCACCAAATTAAAAATTTAAAAAACCGACTTCAACCGGTTTCTCCAAGATTCCCGATTTGTTTCCATCATTGGTTTCCTCAAATCCTACTTTCTGAATGCAAATTCTTGTAAATGAATGAAAATTACCAAAATCGCCATACATGTACCTATAACATTTGAAGAGATCCCTCGATTTCTCCAGGATCCCATCATCAGACCCCAACTTGGTGCCAATGGGACCATCTCGGGGTAATACACGTTCGATCACAAAAAGAAATTTTAGAATCGGTTCACTATTCTCGGAGATATCAGGTAACATACATACAACAAAAAAAAAAAAATTCAGTCGAATTGAGAACCTCCTCCTTTTTTTGAAGTCGGTTAAAAAAAGTCCGATTTTTTTTTTTCAATTTTTTACGACCTATACCTAAATCCTTTTTTTTTCTTCTTGTAATATGCATTTTCGTACATCCCTATACACAGTGTGGAATTTTTCCTCAATTTTGCGAAAGTGTGATTAATTGTTTAATTTATCTGCCATGTCAAATAACAGCGAACATTGAAACTCCCGTAGGTCTATGTATCATAGTTTTGGATAATTTCAAAAAAGAAATAAACATCCATAGAAGTCCATAGAAACCTGAAAAGTGAATTTACTCATATTTAATGCCTATTTTTTAAAATCATTTTTACGTGTTTATATTAAGGTAATTTTAATACACCGATATCATTTATCAAACATTAAAATTGATGACTCTAGAGGACGGTGTCGCAAATTTTCTTACAATTAAAAAACATTTTTTTCCTCGATAATCCCTCGACGGTCGCATTTTATTTTAAAACTAACGAATACTACATAAAATGCTCTACTCGTGAAAAAAAAGCAAATGCAAATATTGCAGGACTAGCGAGATATGAATTTTTAAATAATTCAGTCAGGGTTGTCCCTTTTCAAGTGTACAAGATTACATGTTTGGTGAGTTTCTTGGCTAACTCCCCCCCCCCCCTGCAGTCTCATTTAACTAAATTTTAAGAATTCTTTTAATTTCGCGAAATTCCGTCATGAATGTCAATTACAATATGTACCTATTAAACGTGAGTGTAATGTGATTCCTAGTAGGTACTATATGTGCTACTTGAAGGACAGGTAGAAAATAACTTGTAATACGTTAAAAATCTTAAGGTTTATTTATTAACTATTCGTCGGTCCAGGGATTATCCTGGTTAGTTACAATCGCCACAACAGGTCACACTTTTACCAGCATGCATGTAGCGGGCGAAACTTCTTCGACATCATCTTCATCTTGCCACTCGGCGTCATCGTTTTCCCGGATCACGCAAAGGACCTCCTTTTGGGATCTAGGATTCGTGTTGGTCGAACTACTTCTACCCCTAGAGCCTCTTGTTCACGGCTCTGTGCAATTGCACTTTTTTTTTGCGCAGAAATACATGCCACAGTCCGCGCACAGTCTCCCAGTACTGGCCTTTGGTCCTTGGGGCTTGGACAATACATGTCAAATGGCAGGTTTCTGAAGCCCTTAAGAGTCGGTGTAATACCAAGTGACTGGCGGAGCAGAAATAGAGCATAGCTCTTACCATCATGCTCTGCAGGCTTTCGATAGTTTTTCATCCCACTCAATATTTTTTCTTAGTTTGTTCATCGTCGAAAACTACACGTGAAGTCTCCTTGTAAACCTATCGTGATCTTTCGTGATTTTTTCTTGGACCCCCTCCTCCCCTATAGGACCTCGCGTGAGAAGCACAAGCCCTTATTTATTTTATTAATATTTGAAATACTGTAGGCTATTTGAAGGGTCCACGGAAAAAACATGTCCAGTGCTTAAAAAACCAGGGCAAATTCACACCTTATTCTATCAAATGTAAGGTGGTTTTTCCTTCTGTAATTTTAATTGACTAGACACGTTCTTTCCGGGGACCCTTCATTTATTTATTCTCTGGTAGCTATGAAGATGAGTCCGCTTATTGGTCGTTGGTCATAGGCATAGTACTTAGGTACCATTTAATTAGACTGAGAATTAGATTAGAGTTGAGATGCATTAGTTAAGTTTTACGTTGTTTTAAGTTTTAAGTTGTTAGACCAAATTCGGGCACCACTAATGACGGAAATACTGCTCAGACAGCATTTTCAGAAAAAAAATCGTAAGATTTATGCCGGAATACTCAGGTATAGAGCCGTGGCTTGTCGACGATTTTCACACCATTTTAGTAGCAGCTATGTTGCTAACGCTTTCCGTGTATTTTGTACATCTGTGGCTGAAAACTGTGTAATGGCATATGACTGGTATATTTTATGTGAGTCACAATGCACAAAATTGTAATGCACGGTTGGAAACTCATTGAGATGAATCCTTTGCCAGTAGCAATGCTGTCCGACCAAGCCGGCGAATCCCGTACTAAATGTTGGCAGTATGCTCGTGAGCACCACTCTCGAAAGGTAGACAGGAAGACTACAATTTTCGTCTTTTTCGGCGTGCTCTCGATTCTTCGGATTTGTCTCTCAAAGACCGACGTTATAAACAAAAACTACTACTTTACCGGATAAAGTTGTGACAGTTTTAAAGCCTTCTGAACGACATGCTTCAGTAATACCCGAAATTAATGAAGACGAGAACTTGGCTTGGCTCTCGCAGTTGATGAACGTCTTTATTATGAAGAAGATAGACATAAAAATCCTTGGGCGAGCGAAGCGTCTCCGTTTCAGCTTTACCAAAAATGCTTTTAACGGTAGCGGACTTTTCTGGAGGTTTGATAAATATTCTTAATACAATAAATATTGTTTTCAGCTTTTTGAGTTTTCGCAAAAAATAGTTAGTAAAAAGGACGTAAGCGACTGAGCGATAAGACAGATTTAGCTTGCGTCCACTTATTGGAACAGACTAGCAACTACTACACTAAGCCATGGCCCGACATAATAATAGCCAGTTTTCAGATTGTGACAACCCTATTAACATAGAAATGAGCCAAAACCATAGAAACGCTATAAGTCCTAGGTCCGACATGATAAAATTGTGAAAATTTGGTACATAATAGGTACACTACTCATACGTTTTTTAGATCTAAAATAAAATGCGACCGTCAACAAATCATTAAAAAAATTGATTTTATAAAAAAAAGCAAAAAGACGTAATATCATGAAAATGATCAATTATGCAGTCCTGTATTTTTTTTATTTGGTTCAATATCGTTCCTTCAAAACACAGAAAAAATATTAGCGCATTAATTTTGCATTTAGAGGAAATAAAAATACAAACATGTTTTGATGACGTCATAAATGTAATCTTAAACATTTTTTTTCTCAGAAACTAAATACGATAGACGACTGGGAGTTTTTGTATTGGTTTTCTTATAAAATGTTGCAATCGCTAAAGCCAAGAAAATGTGGTGAACAAAACTGAAGAAATATTTCACACTGTGCATTTGTATGAAAAACTTAGATAGCGGACCTCCTGCTTTTTGAATTTCGCGTTTTTAGTTTCAATTACAAAGGTTACTGACCTGATTTTACCCTTAAATGAAAGAATATTAATTGCGCTATAAGATAATTATTTCATGTTTTTCGTAGCATAATTAGGTATGGCGATATTAAACCAAAAACGTTAGCAAAACTCAACATTTTATCTAGTTTACAAAACAGGGTGCTATTTGAAGTCTCGAATCTCTGAAACTATAAGACCTACGGTAATGCATGTTATCTCATCTTGTTACAAATTCATTCATCTTTAAATAAAATTCGTTACCTGATACATATTGTCAAAAAACGTAAGGCTTTTTTATAAAAATCAGAAACTAAAAATAGACAGTAAATTTCACAATTTTTCACGTATAACGCAGCTAGCACAACTTTTTTTTGCTTGCAAAATGTGGTTTTATACTGCCCTATGGTGTCTAAATAACATACCAAAAATGCAGCTTTACTACATGTTTTGCGAGTTTAATGTACAATTTGACCGTACTAATCTACGACCTAGAATATAAAAAATAATTGTTCTTAATGACAACTGACAAGACGGTACCATTTTTCACAACATATCATGATTATCATGAACTACATAGTACTTGAACAATAAGGCAGCAAAGAAAATAAACTATTTCCATTAATTTAATGCTTATTTTATAGTGTAAAGATGAACAACGCTTGGTGTTGATTACGCGAGTGCACTCGCTCAGACAACTCATTTATACGTGACATACTGAAACTTTCCCCGGAAATTAAGCTATTTATTGTTGAAAACTGGTACAAAACCCGTTCGATGTAAGTATATTTTATATTATGTGGTCGTTTGCTTTTTGAGATGAGGGTTCATAATAGGTGTGATTCTGTAATGTAACTTAATTTAATAATAGGTATAATGTAATTATTACGTTAATGTTATTGACAAAAAAATTTTTAAAGGTACTTTGTAATTAATTGCACGAATAATATGTTTCGCATCCAGCTCAATATAAGTAATTATTAAACAAAACCTTTTCGGGATCAGATTTCGATTACAAATGTATGTAAATTTCAGGCTAGTCAGCAGCAAAGTGTGCCTCCATTGAGCGAATACATTTATAAAAGTGACCCAGAGCTTAGAGGCCGAGAGATAAATCATAGTGAGGAAATGGCGGGTTTTCTCATAGGCGTGCAACCGGATAGAAAAGGTAAACCCGGGGCTTTGCAGGAGTAACGACGTGTAGTAAAATAACGAAAGATCTCGGACAAACCATGAGTGACCTCAAGATTACGGCAGACAGCAAATAAAAGTAAGGAAATTGTTCCGACTCGAGCGCGTTCATTACTTCGAAATGGGAAAAGCCTTGCCTGAGGCAATTACCTGGTCCGACTATCCGTGGGCTATATGCCAGTTACGCTAGGATAAATGGCATAGGGAGGATTCATGCTATAAGTACTTGTCTAATTACACATTTGTGTGAATGAGTAAATCCTTTTAGATTTTATGTATGTAGGTCAAATATTAATTAGCCTGTAAGTGTTCCACTATTAGATGGAAACGTTACCGGATAAGCTATTGTACTATGAAATAAAACTATGAAAACGGATAAACTCGCGTATATTAACTAATTTTAACTTCATTCCGACGTTTCGAACACTTTACAGGGTTCGTGGTCTGGATGACTGTCAGTCATTTTTTAATTTTAATATACGCGAGTTTATCCGTTTTCATAGTTTTATTTCATGTGTAATCCTCGCGGTAACCGAAGAAAATACTATTGTACTATCTTAATAAAATGTATTTATCTAAAATTAAACCGCTTTATCCACGTTTAGTCGATTTTATCTGTTTCATCCCGTATAAAATCAACATGTTAAGTATCTAATACTTACAAAAGTAGGTAACAGAGAACATAAGCATATGTTTATAAAACAATCTCCCTCTCGAGACGCCAGCGAGGCACCCGCTGCGAGGCGGAGTTAAACGGTCCATTACTATCGCTAGATAGGAGCGATTAAGTAACAAAATAAACGCGGCACAAACCGAAGCATTAGGCCATTAGCGACGGGTACAGTAAACTGTTCCGGGAACTAAAAGTAAGGCTACGGTGGAACGAAATCGCTGTCATTAGGGTAACGAGCCAGGCCGCTGCGTCAGCCTGGGTCCGAGCAACTCTTTAGTTGCAAGACCTAATGAACCGACATCCTCTTGGCAGGCTGCCTGCCTTGGACTAGCATTGATTGCTGTTGCCTTGTTACCTTTTCCGCTAGAATTAAAAGCTAATTGTTTGACCGACACAAATGAATTGCATTCGCCGGCTCGCCTTGCCAGCAATTAGAAGTCCTTTCAACCGTCCTTGAGGCAAGAGGTTACTCGAGCTTATTACTCTCCCGGCTTTATTTTTCTGAACAAACTTAACTTTATATGGTTGCCAGAAGTTCGGTCATGAATTCGAAACTGATTTTGTTTGTAAGTTTTCAACAAAAACTTGCTCTCTGTAGGGCGATACTTAAATGGAAAAATACTTTTCGTTCCAGCTACAGAGAATTCTTAGCGAACACACAGAATGTATTGACCAATAACTTTACCGATGTTCCATTTAAAAGGAATATTGCTGCCTGCAACTTTAATGGCAAATAGAGGGAAGCAAAGTTAATTACTTTGTGTGAATCTGTGTACAAGTAAATCTGTTTAGCCATTGTTAATCGTTCTGTCCGGCGGAGACTAACGGGTGAGCCGTGGGAACTGCGAGCCGTAATAAGGGTTGTGGCGTAAAACTTTATTACACGCTCCACCTCGGCCCATGAGGCGGATGCGAAATGACGGCCATTCTCATTAACCTCGCCGCCTCGCTTTGTATCAACGCTGGTTACACTTTTTCTCTCGTAAATAATAACAGCGGCACATTATTGCCGTACTATTGCCTGGAATAACGCGCTGGGTTGAGCATAGGGATTTAATGTGTGCCGAATGTCCGCAGTTACTACGTAACGTGCCTTTCCGCATTATTTCCCGCCTGCATTTTGCTTGCTTATTTTCGTATTTTGTTGTTGAATATTGGATACAGATCTTTGGTCGTTGTTCATACGTTTATAGGTTTCTTATTATTGACTACCTATTATGATAAGCTCTTACGATTAAATACTGGTTTCGAATATTAGATATAGTTTAATATTTGTATTTAAACTGCATTCGTTTAACTAGTTTTGCCTCCAGTGGAGTGCCGTTTTTGTCGACTTTTAGAAATACATTATGTAATTACCCCACCCTGACCATTGTTATAATAGTGTTTTGTACAAGTTTAGATAGCAACATAACAAGTAGTAATCATCGTTTGGCGCTACCCCCCGGCCACAAACCGACATTTGGGATAGAACAAGCCCAACTCAACCCGAGAGGCGGTCACTAGAATTCCAAGGTCGACACTTTAATCAATCTCACTGCTGCGGCTCAAAATGCACGGTGGGTCCGTCTTGAAATATGAGAGCTTGCCCCAGGGAACTAATGTTTTATATTCTGTCGTTGTATTGACAGTCATGACTTATTGCCCGACAGATTGCGAGGCTCGTCTCCAACTAGCACTGCGCAAACATTATTCTGCGGACCTTTTTCAAACCGACATCGGTATGCCTTTCGCGTAAGGGAGAAAATTCTATAAAAAGCTTTGTTTGTAATTTTTTGGTTTCGCCGGACTGTAAATCATGTTTCGTGTGTGCCAGTTATGTGTGTTTATATTGGCGTGTTGCTGGCTACGGTGGGCCGGTGACTTCAATCATTTTTAAATTTATGACAGTGAATCCTTCACTTGAGAATATGCACATAATAGTTTGGTATAAATAAGCATTGAAACACATGTTTTTTTTTTTATTTTGTTCTGTATGCATATCTAAAGTTGAACCACTGAAGAGTGCAGAATAACGGGAAAACCACCGTTCAATATTACTTATGAATAGTCATTTATCTAATCAAGATACCAATACAAGCACAAGGTATACAGTATGTGAAAATACGTCCAAGGGCCAAGAGAATTTTCCGGGCACGATTTAGCAATAACCCAGTAGATACCCATCAACAAACAAAGTAATCCACGTAGTTTACACTGTATCAAACGGTTTACACAAAACACTATCCGTACTGAAACCGTAATATAATTTAATCGCTTTTAAACCTCTCAGGCTAACTCAATTTACCGAGCGTTGCAGGAAAACACGCGCTGAAGGCATGTTATAAAAATGCACGTGACATCTCTTCAAAGCTTTTCATTATTAAGAGCACTATTAAAGGCGCCGTAAAAACGCCACAGCACTTTCTTTCTCTATATTTTTTACGGCTCTGGATACCACCTACATCATAAAAAGTGAAATATTGTGTCTCGGCGCGGGTGCCGCGTCCCTTTATGAGATTAGATTGAACTGAAATCCGATAGAAACGTGAACGTTTCATATCAAGCGACGTACCTATTTGATCCGTATAAAGTCAAGGCTTAGCAAACTTGACGTTGCGATACATATATTATCGATTACGTAAACATACATGGATTACTGTAATACAATACATATATAAACCTTTGGGCGTATTGGTGTAAACTAGTATTAGTATCTTAGATTGTGTCTCCAGGCGCTTGATTTGCAAGCTAAGCACTGACAACACCGACCATGCTATATTACCTACGGCGTGTTGTAATTACCAACGGACAGGTAAATCCTCCTTCAACGATGAGACGGTATTTAGGCCGTATTAGATTACATACATGAAATATACCTAGCACACGTAGGTATATTATGTATGGTCCGTTTATATACGGGACCATATCGGATGTATATTGTGTATTAGTGGTAGAGTCTTTGAGTGGTAGAGTACTTAAACGTTAATTTATTTCCCTTGCGTAATTTTTAAATCAAGTACCTAGTACCGAAATATAAAATACAAAGACTTAATTTCACTACTGTACCATGATTGTAACTTTATAACAAATAAACATATATTTATTTCTGGTTTGATAAACCGATGACTTTAACAGCTAAAATAAGTACCTACCTACTTAATTTGAACAGTATTCAAAAATATTAAAAAAGTGTTAGGTGGCTTTCATATATTACCAGCGGTTAACATCGGAGCACTCTCGTGTGACAAGGGCGTAAGTTGCTGCAGGTTTGCAGGTTCTTCATGTCAACCATTGTAGAAGAATACTATTAAGTATTAAGAATACATTCTTCTACAATGGTTAACATGAAGAACCTGCGGTGGCCTTAGCAAATCTTGTGTTGGACATTGGACAGCAACTTACGCCCTTGTCACAGGAGAGTGCTCCGATGTTAACCGCTGGTAATGTATGATAGCGACCTAACACTTTTTTAATACTTTTGTAAATTTTGTTCAACTCATTGTCAAATATCCCAACACAATTTATAGAAAACCACCCGAAGCAACATATGAAACCTGCAGAATTGATTCACATGAACTTTTGACAAAAAAAAGATTATTCTATGCAAAGTTTATATGTAAAGCCTTTGCGAGCACATTTAACAAATTAAGATAAGGATACGCTGAGCAACTAATGGGGCGAAAACCGGGACTATCGCGACTGTGCCGTTTAAATCCCTTCGCCCGAATAAAGAACTAAGACGCCGAAAAACTTGTACGAAGTTAGTATATTTCACGTAAGAAACGCGGGTTCTGCCAACTTACATAATGATTTTATAGGTCTTTTATCAAAACCTCGAACTTTGATCCATTTAAATAGAAGCTACGTTTAGGGGTCTGTAGTTTATAAAAAAATTCTCCATCTATCCATTCGCAGCTTTGAGTATAGTTCGGGAAATATTATTTGACCGACTGTTATCTTACTTACGTTTTGCGTTAACACTTACTAGACAATCAGCAGTCTAGCACTTTTCTGTTATTAATGATGAAAATCAAAAGGTCGTAAGTAAGATAAGAGTCGGTCAAATAATATTACCCGAACTATACTTATGCCCGCCTTCCACTGCAAGCGGAACGGACTCATTAATGGTTCCGTTTCACGTTCATCGCTGGTCAAGTGCTAGTATGCAGTTGACGGATGTAAGTCACACCAGCGGTGTAAGTTAAACGCACAGTGTGGAATTTTTCCTCAATTTTGCGAAAGTGTGATTAATTGTTTAATTTATCTGCCATGTCAAATAACAGCGAACATTGAAACTCCCGTAGGTCTATGTATCATAGTTTTGGATAATTTCAAAAAAGAAATAAACATCCATAGAAGTCCATAGAAACCTGAAAAGTGAATTTACTCATATTTAATGCCTATTTTTTAAAATCATTTTTACGTGTTTATATTAAGGTAATTTTAATACACCGATATCATTTATCAAACATTAAAATTGATGACTCTAGAGGACGGTGTCGCAAATTTTCTTACAATTAAAAAACATTTTTTTCCTCGATAATCCCTCGACGGTCGCATTTTATTTTAAAACTAACGAATACTACATAAAATGCTCTACTCGTGAAAAAAAAAGCAAATGCAAATATTGCAGGACTAGCGAGATATGAATTTTTAAATAATTCAGTCAGGGTTGTCACTTTTCAAGTGTACAAGATTACATGTTTGGTGAGTTTCTTGGCTAACTCCCCCCCCCCCTGCAGTCTCATTTAACTAAATTTTAAGAATTCTTTTAATTTCGCGAAATTCCGTCATGAATGTCAATTACAATATGTACCTATTAAACGTGAGTGTAATGTGATTCCTAGTAGGTACTATATGTGCTACTTGAAGGACAGGTAGAAAATAACTTGTAATACGTTAAAAATCTTAAGGTTTATTTATTAACTATTCGTCGGTCCAGGGATTATCCTGGTTAGTTACAATCGCCACAACAGGTCACACTTTTACCAGCATGCATGTAGCGGGCGAAACTTCTTCGACATCATCTTCATCTTGCCACTCGGCGTCATCGTTTTCCCGGATCACGCAAAGGACCTCCTTTTGGGATCTAGGATTCGTGTTGGTCGAACTACTTCTACCCCTAGAGCCTCTTGTTCACGGCTCTGTGCAATTGCACTTTTTTTTTGCGCAGAAATACATGCCACAGTCCGCGCACAGTCTCCCAGTACTGGCCTTTGGTCCTTGGGGCTTGGACAATACATGTCAAATGGCAGGTTTCTGAAGCCCTTAAGAGTCGGTGTAATACCAAGTGACTGGCGGAGCAGAAATAGAGCATAGCTCTTACCATCATGCTCTGCAGGCTTTCGATAGTTTTTCATCCCACTCAATATTTTTTCTTAGTTTGTTCATCGTCGAAAACTACACGTGAAGTCTCCTTGTAAACCTATCGTGATCTTTCGTGATTTTTTCTTGGACCCCCTCCTCCCCTATAGGACCTCGCGTGAGAAGCACAAGCCCTTATTTATTTTATTAATATTTGAAATACTGTAGGCTATTTGAAGGGTCCACGGAAAAAACATGTCCAGTGCTTAAAAAACCAGGGCAAATTCACACCTTATTCTATCAAATGTAAGGTGGTTTTTCCTTCTGTAATTTTAATTGACTAGACACGTTCTTTCCGGGGACCCTTCATTTATTTATTCTCTGGTAGCTATGAAGATGAGTCCGCTTATTGGTCGTTGGTCATAGGCATAGTACTTAGGTACCATTTAATTAGACTGAGAATTAGATTAGAGTTGAGATGCATTAGTTAAGTTTTACGTTGTTTTAAGTTTTAAGTTGTTAGACCAAATTCGGGCACCACTAATGACGGAAATACTGCTCAGACAGCATTTTCAGAAAAAAAATCGTAAGATTTATGCCGGAATACTCAGGTATAGAGCCGTGGCTTGTCGACGATTTTCACACCATTTTAGTAGCAGCTATGTTGCTAACGCTTTCCGTGTATTTTGTACATCTGTGGCTGAAAACTGTGTAATGGCATATGACTGGTATATTTTATGTGAGTCACAATGCACAAAATTGTAATGCACGGTTGGAAACTCATTGAGATGAATCCTTTGCCAGTAGCAATGCTGTCCGACCAAGCCGGCGAATCCCGTACTAAATGTTGGCAGTATGCTCGTGAGCACCACTCTCGAAAGGTAGACAGGAAGACTACAATTTTCGTCTTTTTCGGCGTGCTCTCGATTCTTCGGATTTGTCTCTCAAAGACCGACGTTATAAACAAAAACTACTACTTTACCGGATAAAGTTGTGACAGTTTTAAAGCCTTCTGAACGACATGCTTCAGTAATACCCGAAATTAATGAAGACGAGAACTTGGCTTGGCTCTCGCAGTTGATGAACGTCTTTATTATGAAGAAGATAGACATAAAAATCCTTGGGCGAGCGAAGCGTCTCCGTTTCAGCTTTACCAAAAATGCTTTTAACGGTAGCGGACTTTTCTGGAGGTTTGATAAATATTCTTAATACAATAAATATTGTTTTCAGCTTTTTGAGTTTTCGCAAAAAATAGTTAGTAAAAAGGACGTAAGCGACTGAGCGATAAGACAGATTTAGCTTGCGTCCACTTATTGGAACAGACTAGCAACTACTACACTAAGCCATGGCCCGACATAATAATAGCCAGTTTTCAGATTGTGACAACCCTATTAACATAGAAATGAGCCAAAACCATAGAAACGCTATAAGTCCTAGGTCCGACATGATAAAATTGTGAAAATTTGGTACATAATAGGTACACTACTCATACGTTTTTTAGATCTAAAATAAAATGCGACCGTCAACAAATCATTAAAAAAATTGATTTTATAAAAAAAAGCAAAAAGACGTAATATCATGAAAATGATCAATTATGCAGTCCTGTATTTTTTTTATTTGGTTCAATATCGTTCCTTCAAAACACAGAAAAAATATTAGCGCATTAATTTTGCATTTAGAGGAAATAAAAATACAAACATGTTTTGATGACGTCATAAATGTAATCTTAAACATTTTTTTTCTCAGAAACTAAATACGATAGACGACTGGGAGTTTTTGTATTGGTTTTCTTATAAAATGTTGCAATCGCTAAAGCCAAGAAAATGTGGTGAACAAAACTGAAGAAATATTTCACACTGTGAAACGGAGTCATTAATGAGTGGGAAGCGGGCATTAAGTATCTATGTAAATAATCCTTTTTAGACATCCGAAGGTGGCAGCTAATTCAGGAGAGGAACAGTTCCATATCAATATCAATAATTTTAAGAGATGAATTTGAATGTGGGTCATGCAGGCCGTTCAAAACAAAGATAGTGTTACTGTGGTCAATATTAAAAATGAAAAAGAATTTATGCCGATTACAAGATCGACTAATAAAGCTTAGTCCTTAACTTTTGCAATGTCTACTATAAAGGCCCGAATTTTATTTGAATGACCTATACAACATCTAAAATCACCTTGAAAAGATAATAAACGCGTGTGTAGATCATTTTGAACACTATGTACGCTTAAGAGCCAGGAGTACCATGACGTACTATTAATGCGATTCAGTTTAGGTTCAGGGAAAGGGACAGTAATATATGACTCGTATAGCCTTGTCCCTTTGTCTAACCGCATTAGTACGTCATGGTAAGGGGTTACCATGACGTACTAATGTGTTCTTGTTCTTCCCTGTGTTCTTGAGCTTCTCGTTTTTATGTCGCGCATAATGACTAAAAACACATGAGTTTAAACGCTTAATTATATTTAAACTTATTATGTCTCATGAAAGTTTAAACTTAATCAAAGCTGCAACAAAGAGCTACCTAAACAACAAAAAAACACGTCTAAAAGTTGAAACATTTATTAGAGTCAAGTGCCCTCCTGCCAGCCAAACGGATTGAAACTTATACTACACCTCGAATAAGTAGACTTCAGTCGTTATAATTTTAAACGGGTGAGCAGTAGCTGCAGCCGTAGTAAGAAGTAGAAGATATAATATTAAATAAATCAAGTTTTTGCCTCGTTTTTGAATCACGTGCGCAATATTTTATATTAAGACAGATAGTCTACGAGTCGTCTTTATTACTTAGGAATCATCACTCATCAGTGATCATAGCAAGTATTGTGACGGTCAAACGAGGTACCTAAATGCAAAAATGACTCATTTCTCATAAAAGACAAAAACTCGCATGACGCGCAACAAAAAAAAATCGAAGAATATAATATTCTTCGATAACCCTGGCTTTTACAAAAGTATTATTACCGAGCATTTAGTGACATGCGTGTTTAGATCTAAAATACGTCAACTTATTAAGCAGATTTTAATAAATATGCAACTTCTTTTTTTGCAGTCGGCAGTCGGCAGTTTATTTTTGCAGTTGCAAAAATAAACTTCATTTCATATATAATTGACCTATTTATTATATAATTAATTGAGTGGCATGAATAAGTATAATGTAGCAGGTAAGTAATGAAAAATCTAGAAACACTACCTACTGTATGAATCAACATCTTCGCAAAACAGGCATCTTAGAATCCTGATTTTGGATATTAAATAATAATATAACTATATTTGTCAAAACTATTTTTTGTAATACTAATAGTTCATACCATTGACAATTAACATTTTTAAGCGTTATTTCATTATTAACAATTTTCACTTTCATTTTATAAGGTACCTAACCATAGCCTTTACTCGACTTAAGATGAGATCCCTCGAAAAATGCGCATATTTTGGGCTTCACGAGCGTAGCTCGGTCCTCAGGTGTAAAAAAACAACACGGACAAAATAGTTGAACAGTTAAATTCATATTTCGGTGTCTTTTGTGTAGGCAAGCATAGGCTAAAATTTTGGGCACTTAATTAAATAATATTTACAATTTCTTGTCCAATTAAGAACCCCACTAATACCGCAATTACAACTTTGTTGAATTAATTAATGCCTTTTAACTCGGGAAAAGTTTTCCGAGCTCCCGGTCTATAAGCTAAGGTTTCTGCACGGCGCTACACAATTTCTCCTAACGATCTACTTTGCCTACAAATTTTCCTCTTCAAGCAAATGACGCTAAAAATATTTTTATACCGATATAACAACAGGCCTGTTTCAGCAAAGTACGGTCACTGATACCACATAACCCTAAATTTATTCCAAAACCTTTTTCAGATAGATGATAGTTTTTCAGATCTAGTCACCTTTGAAATAAGAAAATTACCTATTTACGTAGGATTGTCAAGACTTCAAGAGGATTGCCGGGAGCAAATGTGTAAGTACAAAATTAGTACCTACTGGAAAAATATATTCGTAATAGTAACGTCAAATGTGGAATCGATCTCTTTACAGCCGATTGTACAGGCATTGTTGAGTGTATGAATCATAATTTCATCTGAAAGGCCGATTTTATTCAATGGTAACTGTAACTGATAATTGAATTCATTTGCAAAGATTGCTAATTTCATAATAAACCTATGTACATTTAATAATTATCGCTGTGAACATTAAGTTAAAGTTCAAGTCCAAAAAAAAATCTGACAAAATTACCCATTTAGTATTATCAAACCGGAATCAGAAAGGGATTCAAAAGTACTGTTGACACAACAAATGACAGAATATTTATCAAGAAAAGAGTTGTTTATAGATGTTGCGAGTGATTAATTAATCTATTGTATGTAAGTCTCTGAACTTAAACTACAAATATATTGATTTAACCATGAATATATCATAGATTGACTTATAAACCGTCGTGTCAACAGTACTTTCAAAACTCTTTCTTATCGCGGTTTGATAACACATGAAAGTTGGAAACGTGCACCCATAGAAATATTAGGTCATTTAGATTCAGAGAGCGAGATAAAAATCAGACAAAAACAGAGTGATTTATCAAAAATTAACAACCTTGATTTGTGCAGCCATTTGTCTGAAGCGTCGTTGGATCGCCCGCGTGGGCTAGCTATATCTATCGGTATTAGGAGAGCAGTATAAGTAGGGCAATAACATTATCATAACAACCCAATTCTCGAGCTAGGGGATCCGATAGCAGATAATAAAAAATATTGGCCCACATCATTAATACATATTCAATGGCAGACCACGGACTCCTAGGATCAGGTAAGTCGATTTAAAAACAATCCCCGCCCCCACTTACCTTTGTTACGTGCAAAATGAAAATTTTGTTACCTCCTATAAAAATATCAATTCATACTCGACTTTTTACGATCTGCTTAACGAATTTCCTTACAGTTTACGTGCGAAATTTCACTAAGAAAGACATGAACTCAATCGTAAAACTGCCGATGAAAAATTACCAATTACAGAGTAAGTCAGACTTTAAAAAGTAATTAATATAAATAAAAGTTTTATTTTTAAGTATTCAATAAGCCTACTGATACATACTTTTTATGATTTTTTTTCCTATTTTCTGGACCTGGCACAATAGGGTTGTTTCCACCTAGCAGACTTAGCCCCGAATTTTATTCCAATACGTTCTTTTCCGGTATAAAAACATATTTAATTACTGTACGTTGACTTTGAGAGAGCTATTTTTTGTAAATAATTAATTAAAAATATTTTTTGACAAGCGTCACGTGATCCATGTCAAAACGCCATTGAAGATTCCAATGACGTCACAAGTTACGGTTTGACACTTGTTTTGACTTTACTGACACTGACAGTGACAGCTATCAATCATGACTGTCACAAATTCCAATCCACTCGACTCGTCCCCAACTGCCGCGATCTGCCGCGAAACTAGCCCAAATACTAATAAATCTTATAATTATCGTTTTGATAGCCATTTATTTTATCGATTAAGATGGAAGCTGGATTTATGAAGGCTGATAGTGCTAATCTACCAAAAGTAGATTCGTATATGGTAGCACATTTCTTTGCCAATAACCCGGATTTTTGTTCTTCGGAATTTAGGAACGCGAAAACTTCGGTGTAAGTACCTTTTTCTAGCTACGGAAACCTAGAATTACGAACGTAATTTAATTTTACTTATTTATATAAGAAAAACGGAGTGAGTAAGGTTAGTTTTAAAATGTATATTACGGTATGGAGTATGGAGTTTGTGGATAAATGGTGGATAAACAAATTATGACTTATCTTAATTTAACGCTATAATAAATTTCAGATCTTCCCGAGAAACATATGGTGATGAAGCTGTGGGCTATGTCCAGCTAAAACGAGAGGCGAATTTTTGTACTATTAAATGCAAAATGTGCGCAGAACATAGAGTGAAACAGAGCTACAATGTTGACATGGTGGTAAATGAAAAGGAAGGCATTGTTTTATGCGTTGCATGTCATGATTGTCCTGCAGGACAAGGTGGATACAAACATGCAGTAGCTTTCCTGATGTGGGTTCACCGCAGAAGTGAGGAGCCAAGTTGCACTGCCGCAGAGTGTTATTGGCGAAAATCCAAGCTATCAAGAGTAGGCACCACACTTAAATTTATTACTGCTAAGGAAATGGCCTCTAATCCTCGTACAGTGATAACTTACAATGACGACCATGATGATGTATTAAAAGAGTTTGTTAAAATTGGCATTGAGAGAATGCTGCAAGTTTCTCAACTTTTAAAACATCAAGCTTCATATATAGAAAAACAGCCTGAGATGCTTAGTATGCACTATCTGAGTGCTAAATATAATAAGCAAAATAACTCGGCCCTATTTTTAAACACTATAAGGCCTTTATTTACAAATGAAAAGGTGGCAGAGCTAGAAAGTCTTACTTGTGACCAACATAAAAACAATCTTTGGCATGAGTTAAGATACGCCAGAATAACTGCCTCAAATGCATATGCTGTCAGTCGCTGCCAAACACCAGATGGAACTTTGATCGCCAATATAATGGGGGCAAAAATTCCTGATACACCATCAATGAGAAGAGGACGAAATCTAGAGGCGCAAGTCAAAAGTGTTGTTGAACAGCAACTTGGAAATATTAATACCTGTGGTCTTTTGATCTCTACAGAGTATCCCGTTTTGGCAGCATCACCCGATGGCATACTAAATGAGGACACTATAATAGAAATTAAATGCCCAACCAGCACAGCTACTTACAAAAATTATATTAAAGATGGGAAAATCTTTGCTAAATGTAATGCACAAGTGCAAATACAAATGTACATAACTGGTATAAAGAAATGTATGTTCTGTGTAGCTGACTGCAACTTTGAACAAAATAATAAAGTAAATATAATACCTGTTACATATGATACCAGCTATGTACATAATTTAATTAAAAACTTGATGAAATTCTGGAGAACCCATATTTATTCTGTGTTATATAACAGTACCAAAAAAAACTAGAAGCTTACACACACCACACCAGACTTAATTATGAAAGATCAACCTTACAGGGCTACAAACAAATAAAACATGGAAGCCGCACGCCATAGTAAATTGCCTTTCAAAAACGGGCCTGAATTTTAGTTGATAAGTGTCACCCCCTCTTCAATGCATCACGGTAATAAATTTCAATATCAACCTATTAAATCTTAATCCGCCATTTAAAAATAGTTGTGATTGGTCCATCAAAGTTTTGATTGGCTATATTCTATAAACATTTGTCAAAGATGTTGCGCCGAAATATGCGCGGTGTTAAGAAAAGCGCTATGTCCTGCCCATCTTGGCACAATTGAACAATTTGTTTTTGGGGGCATTTTTGCGCTGGCGTTAGACGTCCATGTTATATATGGTCACAGTTACAGGGATTGCAATTTCATCATGTTTTACATATAGTTGCATGGCTTGTCCACTGATACTTGAGGGACTGAGGGACTGATAGGTATGTGAGGTAAAAGATAATAATAAAAAATTTAGAACAGTAGTATGGTTATTTTATTAAAGAATCCTGTAAATTAACAAGTGCACACGCTATCACCATGCATTCATCCATAACTCCAATAAGGTTAGTATTTACAACAGAGTGAGGTTTCAGAAGTGAAAACTCTCGCACACGACGGATTACTCTTTCTATATGTATGCGAAGACTTGCAATCTGTTTGGTTTTCCGTGCATCTAATTTTGATAGCCTTGACTTGGATTCCACACTGGGAGGTCTTATTAGGTAGATGTTTTTCTGCAGTAGAAGTGACTCTATGTGTTTAAATCCTCTGTCTGCTAAAATGTAGTCGCCTGTCTCCAAAAAGTCAACATAGCCACAACACTCAACAAGATTTACATCACTGATTCTGCCGCTGTATCCTATGGAGATGAAATCTATGATACCGTCTGGTGTACTGCTTATTAAATATTTTAAAGTGTTAGCTTTTTTGTATTCAGACCAGGAAAGTGCTTGATGGACCGTGTTTAGAGGCTTTTGAATTTCTATTTCTAGAGCATCAATAATATGATTTACTTTATAGTATTTGTGTCTAAATGCCATTGGCAAATTGAGTTTAATATTTTCGGACTTTCTAATGAATTGCCTTAAAACTTTGGCGATTGTAGGTACATTTTTTTTAAATATTTTGCTAGCATATGAGGTTGAAATACCAAAGTCTTTACCTATTTCAAAAAATGAGAGGGTTGAGCCTTATCTTACTTAAGCAAAGCAAAATATTTTCTTCTGAAATATTTGTTTTTTTTTTTTTATAATTTCAATCAGATAATAGCACGTTTTCTGCAATCCAATATAATACCGGGGATTAACTTTAATTTTTTGTATAGTGATTTTAAGACATTGCTGTTTAAAATTCACAGATTCGTGTTTTTTTCTTAATTCTAATACTTCAGCATGGTATTCTGCATCACCTTCTAATGTACTGCTGTCTGTTATTAAGGCAGTTGAAACTTCCGATGTAGATGGTGTTATTGAGCATGTTTCAGTTGCTTCATTTAATCGTCTGGTACTACCAGATATGGAAGGTTTTTCTTCAGTCATTGTTTTTGTACTAACAATGTTCACCTTTTTTGGAGAAGTAGTTTGGGATACCATTAGGGGTGTGCTTTGTGTAAGTTTGCTTCTATATTTACTTTTTATTGCAACTTGGATACCTACAGATTTCCTTTGATAAACAGAATGAACCTGTAGTGACTTATCTGCAGTTTCAGGACATGCCTGGATAGATTTATCCTCATAATCCCCAATTTTGAGTCTTGTACCTGTAAGTTGAAGCTAATAAGTATACATTTGCATAGTAATATTAACAAGAAGTAGTTAGTGTAACACCAAGAGAAATTACTTGTCATAAAATCTAGTATGTACACAACACATATTACTACAGGCAATTTCATGTGAGTCTAGGCTCAAGGCTGTTTTCTATACATATTTTCTGTTTGTAGTTATCACTACATAGTATAAAAAAAGTCATTTTTTCTGTCCCTATGTCCCTTTGTACGCTTAAATCTTTAAAACTACGCAACAGATTATGATGCGATTTTATTTTATAGGTAGAGTAATTCAAGAGGAAGGTTTTTATGTAGGTATAGTAGTGGGTCGCTAGTATATTATATGCAAGTATAACTTTTATTGAGTTTACCAGGAAGCAGTTATAATCTCTGTATAAATGTCTTAAATATTGAATTTAGAAAGAGGCATTATAAAATATATTGTATATAACACAAATATGTTACTAGTATTACAGAGTATATAATAGTAAAAATACTAGCATGTATAAAATAATTACCTTCCTGTGGTTCAGTGTCTAGCGTTACTACTGCAGTGCAGGGAATATTTACTGTCTCTGCTACATTGGTTACAGACTTGTGATTTTTTTCCATAACAGATGTTTCTTCACTGCTTGACTGTTCAAATTTTGAAGGTATACATTGCGGTTTTAAATAATTCCGTTTAACTGATCCCATGACTTTATATTCCATATAGTTTTCCATATCATTGGGTAGCTGAAACAGTGCAAATAATAAAATGATTAAAAGTATCGTTAGAAATACTCATCATTATTTAAAAACGGTTAAAACTCATGTGAAAAAAGTCAGCCTCAGACTTTTCCTGATTTCTTCACGTGAGTTTTAACTGTTTTTAAATAATGAGTGCATACAATATTAGAATAAGAATAATAAGAATAAGAATTGTTTATTGCCACAAATATATCTTAAAATCTATAAAATCTATAATATCATAAAAAATAAACAAACTATGAATTTATACAAATCAATAAAAAGAAAACAGTACAAATAAATTAGTTAGTTAGGACAAAATATTACTAAGGGCAAAGGGTACCAGTCTCAGCGTATGCCAGGCCGGGGTGCCAGGCGCTGATTTTCAGACCGGTCCCATACTAATTGGCAGTCGGAGAAACAAAATTACAGTAGGTACATTTATGCTCGTTATTACTTTACAGATAAATCACCAGATTAGTAATAATGTATTACAATGTTACCATATTGTGTGTGTGTGTGTGTGTGTGTGTGTGTGTGATGTGTGTGTGTGTGTGTGTTTATGTGTGTACGGTGTGAACATTTACATGACTCAATTTTAAGGGTGATATTTAAGAACCAATGACGTATATTACCTACAGGTTATCTTATACATTTATACCTATAAATTTAATAAAACTTAAGATACACGCATTAACTAGGGCCTCGGCAAAGAGTACGATTTTGTACCATGTGGCGTAGAAACTTTAGGTTCATGTGGCCCCAGCACACGCAAATTGTTTGCTGAGATCGCGAAACGTCTGTGGCCTATACCACAAAACTTTACAAGCGTACAATTCGACAAAATTGTATAAATTCCCATACAAAAAGTTGACAATTTTGTAGAATTGTACGCTTGTAAAGTTTTGTGGTATAGGGGCCTGGTTGATGTAACTAAAGACCGAAGAGCTGGTGACGTCCTCGCACAACGCATCAGTATTGCGATACAGCGAGGAAATGCCGCCTGCATCCTTGGTACAATGCCACAAGGGCCAATCTTAGATATAGGCTAGGTTAAGTAGAGTAGTTAGATTTAACCTATGTACATAAATTGTAGTTTTGAAAATAAATATATATAAAAAACTAGGAGTCAATTACATTATTTGTACTTACATCAAAGTGGTCTTCACAGAAAAATATCACTGATTTCCTGGATATTTCTGTAGGATCCCGCCCAGCAGCTTTTAACCATAATACTCTCATACTAGGTTCCTTTGGAAGACTGAAGTAAAGTTTTCCCGGAGTACTTATACTCGTATTGCCGCAAGAGGGAACCGAACATCTTTTATAAGGTGTTAAAGGAGTATTCATTTTTGCTTTTGAATAAAACTGATAACTGATTTGATTCGGTCACGGTCAAGTTGACACTGACACTAGTAATTTTTAATGTGTGCGTTTCATTGTAACCAAATAGTTTCAATAGTAGTGTTCTTATTATCTGTATGATAAAGTAATTTGCAAAACACGAACTGACTAGACTGAACTAGTTAAGCACATAATATTTCAATGCATTAATATTTATCATTTCGTATTTTAAACGAAGCTGCTCCACGATTTTTTCATACGCAAGCATACCAAAACGCATTTTTAGCTGACAGTTTGTATCACGTTCGTATCTTCTATGTGTGTGATATGTGTGTAGGTAGTTCGAGGGGCCGCACATAGTGTGCCACTAAGAGGGATAGACATAATCACTTACTACTAAGACGAAAGTGCCACACAGGCACTTAGTGACGTATTCAACCATTATTCAACGCATTTGTCTGGCACTTACATTTAGCATCTAATGCACACATACACAAAAAATAGTGGCACAGTGATAAGGACGGACGATTATCGTTCCTTTTCACTTCCACTAGTAAAAAGTTTCATAAGACCATCCCTGTCGTTCTTGCTATTATTATAACGTTGTCAAATCCATATTAATCCTACATTCATGAGGTAGTTATACGTCAAAGTGCAACCTGTGACGTCACACAGTGTTCAAACAGTGTTTTGGGCGCGAAAGCGTCTGTCAAAATATATTTTGTAAATTATCCGTATTTAAAGGTCCTTTCGGGCAAAACTTGAATTTTAGAGCAATATATGATCGATATAGATTGTAATACTAGAGTCTTAAAAAATTGGAAACAACCCTATTTTATTTTCTGGAGTGGTTATGTATCTCCGAAAATATTGACTTAGGAAAAAAACTTCCTTTTGAGACTTATTCTTTTTCAATTACCTATTCAATGATACTCCACACTATAGGATTACAGCAAAATAAAAAAATCAACCCCACTTTACTACTACGGGAAAATATTTTTTTACATTATATTCCACCACTTTGTCGGTTTGTTTTGTATATATTATGTATTGCAAATTTCTATTACTAACGGCCACTGAGCTATGCTGCGGACAGACAGACGGACAGATGGACATGGGGAAATTATAGGGGTTTCTAGTTTACTACGGAACCCTATAATAACGATAATTAGGTATGCAGAGACAAGACCTCAGGCTCTCTTTTTAATCTTGTCAGAATTCGATAGTTGAAGCATATTAAAGGAATATATCAAAGGGTTCCCCTTGATTCCAAAGTAACGTAGAATTCAGATTGGTCCAAACTTGATTTGCTCGAATAAAATTAAAATTACATGCAAGAAAACGTTCGCAGAAGAGACAAAGTTCCGCCACATTTTTGATTGCGGCGCAAGTCTCAAGTGCCAAGCGAGAACAGGGTTGGTCCGATTTATACATTATTTTTCATTTAATTTTATTTATTTGTAGGGTGTATTCAAAGGTGACACTTAAGACGATGTAATTTTTACTAGTGAATTTTCTGTGATTTTCCTAATTACCCTAAGGCACCTTATAAGATATATTTTTACTTGCATTCTTCTAAGGTTTCTGGAAAAGTCACCGGATTTTTGTTTCGTTTTTCTCACATTTTGCTTTGATAGTCTAATAAAACGTTTACCAGGCATAAATGAAAGATTTTCAAGGTTATAAAACTCAGCTAGCTAGCATAATTTTGGGAGTCACTTAAGGTTAATTTATTTTGTTGGACAACAGCCGTAGCTGTGCGGAAGTTTTTCCGTCAATGTACGGAAAAGAAAGAGAGAAAAGATTACATTGACGTTAAATCATATACGACTATGATACGATTTAACGTCAATGTAATCTTACCTAGGTAAACAAATTGTTTCTTGACAATACTTCTATAGCGCAATGTATACAATATACATATATGTATAGTAAAGTACCTAAGACAGGAAGGAATAGCGCGTCTAGAGTACAACCCAGACGATTTTGAAAATTACTCATTTCCTCGTAAGGGTCGATTGCAATAAAATGTACATAGTTGACAGCTTAATGAAAATAAAAATCACGATCGTTTCCATTATGATATAAAAGTTAGTCATATAAACTGTGAGAGTAAATTTGTAACAAAAATGCAACGTTTAATCCCATCCAATAATAATATATATGATGGACGCTAATAGCCCCCATATACCAAAGACACACAGGTGTTGGTCGCTGTCATTTTTTACAGCACGTCGTCAATATCACAAGATGTAGGTATATTATCGTCAGTAGAAAACAAAAAAGTGTAAACATTTATGGTTGACTTTTCATAGTGTTTGACGTCTTTGACACATATCGGGAAACACCACAGATCAGTATAGATAGCTAACGGTGGCATGGAACATGGCGCAGCGTTATGGCCGATAGGCCTTTATAGTGTGACAGATGCGCGCCCTATGAGCCAGTCGCAACTTACCCGCGACTGCAGGATGTGCTCGGACATATCCGCAAAATGCCGAATTGTGCCGTTATTTCTTGTGAAAATAGGAGTGTAAATAAACATTTCAAGGACTATTGAGTCACGTACCACATGAAAGTATTGATTTTTTTAGTTTTTAGTTGACAAAACCACGTATTTTTACAAATAATATATAACAACAAACCGCTGACATAAATGTCATAATGATTTTACTTGGGCGTACCAATTAGTTGAACTATTCAGTGACGAATTGTATGTGCGTTTTACATTGACGGCTTAGAATAGCAAGCAAGTTGCAATTTGGTAAGTGACCGTGCAATGTATCCAATTGCTAGCGATATTCACAACCGTCCTGTCATTTCTTGGTACGGCCGCTGCGAGCAGGCCGCGAACTAGAGGTACGACTGACCGTGCCGATGACAAAATAGGGTCGATAAATTGTTGATGTATTTGATTATATTAAATTTTTCTTTCATATTTTGACCTTTGTATCAATATCTTATCTTCATAAAGGTAAAACAATATATATAGATTATATCGCGGATTATATTATTTTGAGCCTTTTACAATAACCGTTGTCAAAGGTTGAAATAGTTTTATTTAAATATGTGACCATCGCGGAAACGGCTGATAACATTATGTTTATTAAGGGTACAATCGTCTAAATAATTATTTGTTCATGTGATTCCCAACCACAATTAAGATAATGTCGTTAATAAATTGCTTTGTTCATATTCAAATATATGTTTATAATTGACATTCTGTAGTTTATTATTTACAAACCAGATCCGACACGAAAGTGAGAAAAAAGTTTTCTAATTTATTATTAAACGACATAAAATGAAAACAAACAATATAAGGACTTAACTTAACTACCTATAAATAAAAAAAATGGCCTAAATCGCCGTCAGTGGGCAAGGTACCCAGAAGGCTGGCCGCATTCCCCCGTTGTATAGCTATACTTAAACGCTGTGCAAGGTACTGGCCAGCCCTCTGGTCGCCTGAGGTCTCTCTTAGGCGAGCCGCTAGATCTTTAAAAAATCCATGTGCACTTGGCCTCCATGGCCCCAAGGTCTCCATACCAAACGCCGCAAATATGTAGCTGGTTCCTAAAGCAGCATATTTGCGGCGCTTGAGACTTTCGGCTAATGATGCCACGGCGCCAGCAGCAACGCCGGTGACCGAAACATGGGACGGCGCCAGAGTGTCAACGCAGGTGGCGTCCCAAACTAGCGGCCGGCCCATGCTCCAGGGCACCAGCGTCATTCCGTCAGGCCTCTTGCCGTTGTCCCTGGCCAGACAAGGGTGCGACGGATAACATAATGTTTATAAAGATTAGATACATCATCCAATGCGATATTTTAATCTGTATTTATTTCTTATTAAATGATAGATCGATTTTAATGTTTTTCTTAATATTCCGGCCTTATCAAATATCTATGGATAATAATTTATCGACGTAGCCTCCTCTCTAGTGCCGCGTCATATGGTAGCGCTTTAGCCAATCACAGCGTGGCAAAGGCCCGACCTCGGAGACACCGAGACTCATTACAATTTCGCTTCGTTACAAATCTCTCTCTTTCATATATCTATGGGAAACACGTTCGCAGATATATTATTAGTATTATTACGTATCAATCATTTTACCTAAAAAAATATGTGAACTCAAGAATTAAGGTTTTAAGTTGATAAAACATTGTGTTCTAAAAGTGCGTAATTATGAAATAATCCAAGTTTTTTCGGTTTGTATATATTTTTTATTTTCTCTGACAAATGATATAGATGAAGCCATGTCGCTGATTTTGCAATAATAATATGTGTGTAAAACAAACTGTCAAAAACGTCTCGAAATTACGCTCCTGCCTCGCGCTGCGTCGCACATCTGCGACGCCCGTTCATTTGAAGCTAGAGCGACTACGAAATACTCCATTAGAGCGCAGCTGTCGTACGAATTCGTAATTGGCAGGCCCTATAAATATTTCCCGGCGATGTTTTGGGTTACGATTAACTCACATATCACTACATCGATAGATGCAGCGTATAAGACATGTCACGACTCATTGTAATTTTGAGTTATTTATATAACCTATTTTCGAGTGTTCCGTGAGAGCCCTGGATGCTTAGCCAAGTTGCCAATCGCTAGCGCTTGCTTGCGCATCGTAGTTTTCCCTCTTTGTCGCACTAATATGAAGGAGTGACAGAAAGGGAAAACTACGATGCGCTAGCAAGCGCTAGCGATTGGCAACTTGGCTAAGCACCCTGTAGCCCTACCATGAGATTCCGCCACGTAATTAACGCGCGTTTAGTTTCAATCCGGCTCGCTCGCGTCAATACGCAAGGGCGAGCGGGATGGATAGAAAGTAAACGCTCGTTAGTAACGTAACAAAATCTCGTGGTAGGGCTACTGATTCTATAACAATCCTTCGCTTCTCGTTTCTCTGTCTGTCTCTCTGTCTTTGTGTACAAAAGCCTATTTTTGAGTGTTCCGTTTGAGCCCTGATTCTGGAACAATCCTTTGCTATCCATTTGTCTGTCTGTATCTCTGTTTTCCAATTTGTGAATGTTCTGTATCTCAACGCTCTTTGAAACCTAAACTAGCTAGCACTCGAAAAGTACATCGAAGATACGATGTCGGCACCAGTAGCCGTCCCATTATTTATTTGTCATGCAACGGTTACTCGATACGTCAAGTAGTTCATTATGAAATAATGCGCCAATATCTTTGGTCTGATTAGGTACCGTTCCGCCATTAAAAATAGAAATTATAATATTAATTAAGCTGTTTCGCCTGTTCGTAAGCACCACCATCCACGCCATTTTTCCGTATCTTAAAATAAAAAGAATAGGGTTCTTCAATTTTGTATAATCACAGTGGTGCTGGTGTTGCAGAGCAGGAAAAGACATACCTACTTAGAAGCCTGTTATAATCCACATAAAGACGACATTTAATTGCGTGCTTGATAAAATAATCGCCCTGTATGCTTTATGAAGAAGGATCCAATATGAGATATCTATGTTTTAGGGACGCGATTAACTATAACAAAACTGAATCCTAGGTTCATTTCAATACTTGACTGTAACACATGCCCAATATTTTACGGCAGCAGCGCGGGCGGTACTATAAAACATTAGCCCTACTTTAATTTTCTCAACTTTTTGATATTAGATTATGAAAGTTAAAAGCAAGTTAATTATAATTGTTTATTAAATTTTAAGTGAAGCTTAATTTTAAGTTTGTAATATTGCTACAGAGCACCAAAATGAAATCCGTGACATCATTTATCAACCGGTGGTAGGTACTGGTAGGTATCTAATCTGTATCATCAATCCTCGCTCATGGGTAGTGAGTTTGGTTTGATAACGCCATCGGAGAAGAAAAAAATAGGCCTCTCCTATTACCTTAGCGTAAATATGGATAAGGATGTAAAATGCCCACAATGCTGAGCAAGCGGGTTGGTGATCGCTAATGATATATGCTTCTTCCATTATCAATTTTGAATAAAGTAATGGTCAGTGTCGCTTTAATACCTTAGTAGACTCTTACGACACCCACGGGAAGAGTTGAGGTGGTGTCAAATGTATTCATACTGCTGTCACCACACTGCCGAACACCACAGAACTAGCACCTTGAACTTTTTCTAATTATTACCTTTTACTGTTAGCTGCAAAAATGCATGGCCTTTTCTAAAATTAAATAAATGTGGATAGACGCTTTCTCAATTTTGTTGTGCCTAAGTATGTAGAATTTTAAGATCCTATCATGTGATTCTCATCGTATGATTTGTGATAGGTACTGGGAATGAGCCACATCAGAACATCGAGGAAATAAGAAAATAATTCGAACGCTACACTAATAACGCAGATGGTTTACATACCTATGTGTCAATTATAGATACATATTTAAATAAATAATTCTAAGTGACTCAACGAAAACTACCGTATGTAATTGTAAATGTAAAACGATTCTATGTAGCAGTAACTTAAAACCAAGTTTGTTGATTCCAAGATTGTTTTTATACTCTACTTAGTGGCCATACGAAACAATATCGAGGGATCAGATAAAATTTAAATGAAATTGGAACCAAACATGTTGGCGCTGTACGAGGACAACATTGTATTTGTAACGGTTATTGAAACAAACAATCCGTATTTGAAAATGTTGACAAAGACTCTCGCGAACGTTTCTGCAGCGAGATGGGAAACTAAATGAAACTCGGCGGAATTCACGGATCAAATACTTCTATGCCGGACCGAAAGCCGCCACTTTCGACTAGATACAGAGCGTCCCAAAGTTAGGTTTTAAAATTTAGTAATAGTGCATTCAAAGTTTTTCAATAAAAACCGGCTAAGTGCGAGTCGGACTCGCGCGCGAAGGGTTCCGTACCATTATCAATTTATTATTAAAAAAATACAGTTAAATCAACCTACCTCAAAAACTATACGAGATAATTTAATCAAACTAAAAATCGTTGATAGAGTTTATTAATGTGCATAACATATATTTTTTTTAGAATTTTATATCGCGTAGTTTAAAAAATAGAGGGGGGGGGGACACATTTTTCAGACTTTGAGAGCTGATATCACGAAAACGATTTGCTTAAATTAAAATAAGATGTATAAACCTTCATATCATTTTCAAAGACCTTTCTATTAATACCCCACACGTTTATATACAACAAAATTTTTTTTTCTATCCCTCAGTTACATGTATGGAGGGCCCCCACCCCAATGGTATTTTTTACAATTTAGTATCATAATCCTGTAGCGGTTCATACACAATCCTTACCAAATTTTGTTACTGTAGCATTTATAGTTTCCGAGTAAATCGGTTGTGACAGACGGACAGACGGACAGACGGACAGACGGACATGACGAATCTATAAGGGTTCCGTTTTTGCCACTTTGGCTACGGAACCCTAAAAAATGACTTGCTTCTCCCGGAAATCGAACCAACAAGAATTTTGAATCAAACTTTTTTGGTTATTCTTTCAGTTTTAGATACTATGTTTCTTTGGAAAAAATGTTATTTTTTATCTATTCTTTCGAATGACATCATAAAATTACAAAAAAAAATTTTCGTATTAAAGTAGGTTCGATGTCTAGAAAAAGCAAATTTTTGTTGGATTTTTTTTAATGCAGTATTATTTAATTTTCAAAATAAAATAAAGTCTTCTTTCAGTAAAATATCATACCTACGATATTTAAGGTACTTCCCCCCTTTCTCCCATAACTTTGGAACGCCCTGTATTGTAAAAAAGATGGTGCTTTTTACGCACTATTGCGAGAAGTGGTTAATTTTTTGTCAGGTTGAAACTTCGTAGGACTATTTGTAGTGAAAATCGTCGCAGTTACAAGTGCGAAAAGGAAATACGTAACTGTCGTAACGTGTCGATTCAAAACAATCCCTTCAGTTGGTTTAATTTATCGCCACTCGTTCCGAACTTAATTTTTTTCTTACTTGACTTTTTCTTTCTATTAAGTTGGACCTCTCTTTTTAACCACAACTATTAATTTTATGTCACATTGGAACCAAGATAAATGGAACCGGATTTGGGACGATCGATTCTTATGGCATGCTCTGTCTGGGAGAAGCCTCTGTCCAGCAGTGAACGTCAGTCGGAAAAATTCTGACTGGGGTGAGAGAAACGTTTGTTTCACTTACCAAATCTGAGCATAAATATTTTAACAATATCTATTCCAGAATCTAACTTGCACACACTTGTGACGTGTTGATTGGAAGGTAGGTAGGCAGGCAAATTAGGTACTAACCTCCTACCTTGACTGGTTAGTGCATAGTAGTATTATTTTAATTGGTTACCAAGGGCGACAACTATACACAGAAGACACCTACTTACTTAGTAAATTAAATTAAATAATCAAATCTACCTACTTATATTACGAAAAACGAAAGCTCTATTTTTCATCTAATATTCATTATGTATCTACCTACCTTGGGGAGATTTCGATTAATGTAGGTATCCATTTGTGCGATAATAATTATTTGCTTATTTAAAGGGTTTTCTTTGAAGTTCATGTTAAAAGAGGCTTCACAAATAATGCTCTAAATGTTCTTCATTAATTTCAAAGGCATTTTAATTATAATGTTGGAATTTATTTATAAGTAATATAGGAAAGTTAGGTAACGTGCATAATACATTAACCTTCCATGGATTAGAGTAAACGTTAATAATCCCTATAATATTTTCTAAACTCGTCCCGTAGTTTGTGCGGAAACTGAAGTCACTTGAGTTGTAAGGGCGTGCCTTGTTGCCACACTTTTCGCACAGACCCTACAATAATACATTTCGGGATTAAAATAATCAAGCAAGTTCGCAAGAGAAATAAAGCTAACATTTTCGCATAAGTTACGGCATCGCTTACGCATTCCCTTGAGGGGGATCATAATTAACTGATTTCATAATGAAGCCTTGGTATTTTAATCAGTTTAAGCGAGACAAGACTTTTCCTATTATATCTAATTAAGTAGACTACACCACTCAGTAAGTATATAGGTAGAAATTGGACCATTAACAGGCTACTCGCACGAAAATATGTCAAAGTGAACTTACTACCTGGCATTTTCATAATGGTCCTGGAGTAGCCAAAGGTTCCGATTGGTTCCGCTGGGTTCGGTTTTGGACCGGTTTCATATTATACATTTGATCTGCTTAAAACCCGTAATATTCAGACGAACACAATCAAAATCAAAGTCGATTCATAATAGTACATTACGACACAAGTGCGATAGGACAAACAGGACCGATAGGGAGTGTTTTAAATCGACACGAGTTACGAATTTCGTTTTTACACGTGTCTCGTACGACGTTTTTTAGTACAGGATACAGATGGCCCTCCGAAGTTTTGGACCTGACGTAAAATGACACACTTCTCGCACTAGAACCTAAAAAAGCCATCTGTACTATCCATCCATCTGGCCATCTGTATATTTTGCTAGTTAGGTACAAAACAACACGAGTTCCTTATCATTTTGTTAAATATCTCGCTGAATTCATACTTAACTCGCACAATTTGTTTCCGTTCCCGTCCCTCCACAATTAAATTTAAAGTGAGCGGCCACGACTTGGAGCGCCGTTGTTTTGATTTAAGGGAATTAATTAAAGCTAGTACCCAGGCCCGTGTCAATGGGGCTTTATACGTTATAATGTTGATGGCAGTCGGGCTAGGAGAGACTTAGGCGTTGTTTAATTGTAATAATGTTGGAACGATTGAAGCGCTAAAAGGTTGGCGACGCCTGAATACAGTCGAGGAATTTTTAGACTGTATGTAGTGGTGTTAAGGTTCAAATCATTCAAATTCCTCTATTCGGAATCAAAGCTTATTCGGAAATATAAAACGTGCTCAAACAAACATACAAAGGCAAGAAATATGCGTAAAGCGTTACATTTCTTCCTTCTTTATTAATAATAATAAAAAATTCTTCTTATGTTAGAGTTCGATCGGTAAGTTAATTGGAAATGAAAATTAGGACCATCATCCAACATCGCTACCTAGTACCTACTACTATTATCAAACCGGAATCAGAAAGGGATTTAAAAGTATTATTGACACAGCAAATGACACAACATTTACCAAGAAAAGAGTTGTCAATAGATGTAGTGAGTGATTAATTCCTCTATTGTCTGTAAGCCTCTGCACTTAAAATATGAATATAACTATGAATATATCCTAGATCGACTTATACGCTGTTGTGTCATCAGTAGGTACTTCCGAATCTCATTCTAATCGCGGTTTGATAATACTACTATAATTAGCGTTGGCACTGCAGCACTGGTTTTAGAATATAATATCATCCGATTTTCAGAATAGGATAAGCAATACGCACTGATTCTGATAATTTTGTTATTGGATTAGGTAATACCTACTTTTTGCTTCAGTATCTAACTATTTCGTATGTAGATCTATGCAATGCATACCAGTGCATCATGACATTGTTGCTATAGATTTCAAAAAAAAAATTAATAAATATTCAAGGATTATCTTAAATATATCTACCGAGCCCCAAACTAAGCCAATATATTATAGGTACCGAACCAATGAGGTAGCATACTACTAATATAACGATTATACATATTCATACTTTACCTCATTTCCGAAAATATAAAGGAGATATCCCAACACTACGAAATAAGATATTCATGATGGTTTGTAGATTGCATTTGAAAACACCGTGGCATTATAGTTATTCTAAGACCATAAAAGCTAAGAATTCAATATGGCGGGCCGATGGGCCCTCCTGCCGGGCATTCCGGACCCTACCCATAATAAGGCCTCAAATGCCAATCATGCCCCAATATTCTGTTACGGATAATTAACGTGCTATTGGATAATAATTTACTGTCAATATTAATTTGATGATATATTTAGACCTGTTGTTGAAATAGCTTGAAGTTGAAACGAAATACATATAAGTAGGTAGGAATATTTATCCACTTCGCAAAAAACTTTCTCAGCCTCCCTAGCCCAGTGAGTAGTGACCCTGCCTACGAAGCTTGAGGTTCCGGGTTCGAATCCCGGCGAGGGCATTATTTGTGTATTTATTTATCACAAATATTTGTTCTTTGGTCATGGTCATGGCTGTCTATGTATTTCAGTATCTATAAGTATCTATCTATTATACATATCGTCACCTCACAAGCAGTACCCACATCTCAAGCCTTAAATTGAGCTTACCGTGAGACTAGGTACGTGTAAGATGTCCCATGATAAAAAAAAACGGTTAAATTTATTAACTGATACATTACTCTGCCAATATAAGACAATTAGATAAATTGACTACAATCATCATTAAGGAAGGTAGGTAGTCAGTACTCACATATATCCGAACTATTGTATCAATGAGGCAAAGAGTGCGTATGTGTTTTTCCTTATATTATCGGCTCATCACTTGTATCCATAATTCCGAGTTGCTTTTTTAATTTGGAAAGAATAGTTTGAGTTTGGTAAGATTGTTCCATTGTATTTTATTCATCGTTATTAATGTATTCGCTAACGGCAAAACATTTCTACATAATGTATATTATACCTACAATTTTTTGTTAAACTAACTAGATATTTTCCTAAAAGGTTACTTCTGTATCTAGAACTCCCTTTATCGTCGAACGTAAGTCGTAAGTAGGTATTTGCGAAATCTATTTTATTGGGAAATATTTTATTCCACGCCAAACAACTTTTGTGTGTCGTAATTCTGTTTCACGACAGAGGTTTGGGAAATTCAATTTATTCTCTGCGAAAAAATGCTGACTATATTTTTTACGCATAGAATTCCCTTTAAATTATTCAAAGAGTGAGTTGTATATCACTTGGAAACGTCGTCACCATTAACTCGGACCAATTTACGATATTGGTAATAATGTCATTTGGTGGTACAGTACAGTCGCCATCAGATATATCGGAGGCAGGGGGAAATAACGCCATAACAATAAAGGCCTGGGGCCTGTTTATCAAAAGCTTGTAACTTGTAATACAAGCGGAAGTCCCAGTCCTTATCTAATGAATGGCGATAAAAAGAGACTTCCACTTGTAAGTAACTATAACAAGTTACATGTTTTTGATAAACAAGCCCCTAGGTGCTTAGACAAGTTGCCAATCGCTAACGCTTAATCGTCAATCGTAAACGAAAGGCAGCTATCGGTCTTTGTCGCACTAATATGAAAGAGTGACAGAAAGGGAAAACTACGATACGCTACTAAGCGTTAGCGATTGGCAACTTGGCTAAGCATCCTGTTCAGATATTTGTAAGCACCCTACCTGGTACGATATATCTGATGGCGACTGTACAAAAAATTTACGTAAACCTACGAAACCTATGAGAATTAATTTCGGGAATTAGAATAGGTAGATATGACGCGCCGAATATAACTACGAATGGGCGAACCCTCATATTATTATGAAGGACTACTGGATGCTTTGCCAAGATTCCATAAAAACAGGGGATTTTTGCTAAAAGGAGCGGTATTTACTGTAAATATTAATATAGGAAATAATCACGTGACAGGTTATGCGAATTCGTATTTTTTTTCATCACACTTGCTTTCTAAGCGCGCTATTGCTCGCATTCGTCGCGGGGGTTATAGAAAAGTGAAATTCTCTAGGGAGTTATAGAAAAATTTACTAATTATATAATTTATAGCAAATTCATTATTATGCAAACTATCTACTTCACTAGCTATTGTAAGTTCGGATGAGCGGTTGAGCGGTGCTTCTTAATATAAGTATATCTATTAGGTAGGTACTACCTACCTACCTACTAGCTAGGGACTTAAAAAGAGGCATAGGCATAGATGTAAAAATGTTACCGTATGCTACGAAATAAATATTTTTCATTTATTATTTTTTCACATTTCAGCATATTTAAATGGTTGCTTTACACCGAATTGTTTAATTAATAATAACTAGTTTAGCAGAGAACAATAATAGTAATAACCATCCATAAGTATCGCATCTTGCATAATGTGCAGTAGGCTACGTTTAAAAAACGCTAAAAAGAAAGAAAGAAAGAAGAAAGAAAAATAATTTATTCATATATTTTTCATTTATAATTTTTTCACATTTCAGCATATTTAAATGGTTGCTTTACACCGAATTGTTTAATTAATAATTACTAGTTTAGCAGAGAACAATAATAGTAATAACCATCCATAAGTATCGCATCTTGCATAATGTGCAGTAGGCTACGTTTAAAAAACGCTAAAAAGAAAGAAAGAAAGAAAAATAATTTATTCAGTGCGCTTAAAACACAAACATAAGTACCAACTATTACGCTTAAAGTACAAAACATATAATTATTTTTTAAAGCGTCACTGAAAAGGTTTTCACTCAGCTTTCTAGGTACAGTCTTGTTAGGTACCTTGACGCTAGTCTTCCGTGAAAACCATTTCATAGGAGCGCGTCAGTGCGTAAACTTAATTAAAATCTAACATTGAAATCACAATGGAAATATAATTATGGTACAATTAAAATGAAGCTAAAAAGTTACATTCTGTGATGTGATGGTCATACGGTACAGTATAATTAAATTATAGGCGATCAAAAAAAAATAGTTAACTAGCAATAACTACATATTTATCTGTCCAGTCTTTGATTAGATTTTTTGTATTTTACTCTAAAGGTGTAGACAGATTAATAATAAATAATAAATAAATAAATAAAATATCTTGGGACATCTTACACAAATCAACCTAGTCCCACGGTACTACCAGGGTCACTACCAACTAGGCTATAGAGATTGAACAGAATGAACAGAAAAAAACGTGCAGACGCAGCAAAACTATACAAAATCCTTATTGCAGACAGAACTGGCATTATTAATAAAGCATTGCGACATCAACTTCGCAATAGCTTATATCTTTTGTCGTTTGCGGTCAGTATCGGTGCTCGAAGCGATATTAATTACGAGGCTAGCTGTCGTGCACGCATGGGCCTAGCTGCCAATCGCACTCTTGTCTGGCCGGTAATTAGTCGCAGCCTCTTATCCGATTCGGATATATACAAAATGTCCGTAGGTTGGAGAGAAAATATAATAAAGTGTCGCGTTGAGTCGACTACCGAATTACATATGGCAAAAGAGCGAAGGTCAGCAAGTTTACAATAGTATGTACCTACATTACGATATAAGTGCGAAAAAAATTTAGTTCTGAACAAGCAGTGATGAATTAAAACACGACCGAAGGGATTTTAAATCAATACGAGTTAGGAATTACCTTTTCGCAAGCGTATCTACGACGTTTTTCAGTACTTGCTGATGGTTTTTTGAAGTGTCGACCTAATAAGAAATGAACCACTTTTCGCACTACAGATTTTTAGTGCAGATTACAAGTTTTAGTACAGATGCTTTTTTATGCACTATTTTACCTCTTGTGTTAATTTTGAGACTGGAAAGTATATCTGTTGATTTACCCGAATAGTAGATACGTATGGCCATTTTTTTTTTCTCTTGATCGTGGCTACTGCGCACTTTAGCACAATTCTGCCAAAAACGAGTGTCGAGCTTTACACACGGTTGACGGATAAATCCAATGAAAAGCTAAATGTAACTGTGTAGTGCAGTACCTGTACTGTAAGATTTTATAAACTACTATAATGACAAATCGGAAACAATGTTACGACTACATCCACCATTCATTTGAAAAACATCGTACAATAGAAGACATATAAATGAGTACACAGAACTTAATTACAGTACCTAAATGCTACGGAGAGATAGCGTAGTCACCTACCTACATCAAGACCTGATTCATGATTTTATGAAATTTGGCGTGAGACAAGTGAATAAGACTAAACCCTTCAACATAGAACCTCCTATAGTCAATTACTCAGATATTGACTTAAGGTTTATTTAGGCATTTCTCTTGTTTTTAAATCAAGTAGATGATAATAATAGTCTAGTGCATAATATGTATCGAAAGAATCTTCTTATAAATATGACGTTTTTATCACACAATACATACCTATATAATATCACACATTAAAGTGTACAGTCAAGTGCAAAAATAAGTATCGAAAGAATCCGTTCATAAATATGTTACGACGTTCTTATTACACAGAATTAGAGTGCACTGGGACATATTTTTGAACGTTTTTGTATACCCCTTATTTTGTCTTCGACTGTACTGGGACATAGGTTATAGGTTTGCGCGGACTAAATTTCCGCAACTCGACGTCAAAAATTTTGCGCCTATTTTGCGTGACTGGGACATATTTTTGAGCATTTGTATAGACAGCTTATTTTGCCTTTGACTGTACTGCTGACAACAAACGCTTATTGTTCAATGTTTCAGTTCAAAATCAAATGATGTACTGTCGGGCACAGCCGGAAATTATCTGCAAATGCAGTTTTCACCGCACGTCGTAAAATATCAGAAACATAACGAACGGAAATAAACAAAGCTAGCACTTAGCTGGGTAACGCCTGAAAGCGGATGCGGTTTGAAGGAATTAATTATTATCGAGCCAATTTTCCAATCGAACGCCCCGGCGACGCAGGCAGCGGAAATTTATTTCAAACGTCATTTCAAAATGCAAAGCTCCATCTAGCGCGGGCCGCGGGAAAAATGACAATTTCCTCCCTTCGACCCCGCTTCCTCGCCTCGCACCTTTTACATCGTAGCGATAGCATCTGAACCTAACCGATGATGATTTTTCAGAATGCCTCCCCGTTTTACGACCTCGCGCTACTTAAGTCGCGCCATTTCTCATTTTAGTGTCGTAAAACCGAAATCACGACTTCCTTTATATCACTTTTTCCGTTTAATCAATTGGATTCCCAATAAGTTAGGTACGGTAAACAGGTATTTACATTTTACTATACAAAATTAAATATAAAAATTTGATCGCTGAGAAAATCGCAAAAAAAAATTAAATAAATGTAAGGAGGATAAAGGAAGAGGTTCTCAATTCAACTGTATGTTTTTTCTGTTTCTTGCCTCAGAACTTTCGACTGAGTGAACTGATTTTTATAATTTTTTTTTTTATTTAAAAGTTGATGCATCACGATTGGTCCCATTTTAATTTGGTCCAGTTCTGACAATAGCATCCATGAGAAAACTATAAGTCTATCATGCTTAATGCTTATTACATCAAGCATGTGCACGCGAATAACACAATGTAATATTTCGATAATTCTTTTTTTACCCGACTTCGAAACAAACCGAGATGGTCCCGTTGGCACCAAGTCACAGTCTGATGATGGGATTTTGGAGAAATCGGTTGAAATCAGTTATTTTATTTTTAATTTTGGGATTATTCATTATTATTTTATTCTTATTGTTTTTCATCATAAATATTTTTTCTCAGCAATTTATAAACTTATTTCTTCAATATTGTAACAACAAATAGATGTAGGTAGGTACCTATTTATTTTATGTTTCAATATTGTAACTACAACATGAAAGCCTATTTTATCACCACTTTAAAAACATACTTTATTCAAATACATGTTTGCGCAAACCTAGTGTAGCCACCTAACCGTAAATGTAATGTGAATGTAATCCATACACTGAATAAATAAAAATAAATAGTATTGTATATATTTCACTTACAGAAAATAAATAACCATGGTTACACAACTAGTGTATATTTTACATATGACAATTGTGCTAAGCTTGTTCTCTAGTTCATTAGGAAATGTGAATAATTCCAACGTAACGGAGAGGTAATGTTGTAACCATAATTCTTTTCATAATATATAATACTTAACCTAATAATATATGCTGCACACTGTGCAAGACGAGGGAGTAAGGGTGCGGCTCCACTGAGGCGGAGAGAAGCGGAGATGTGCAAAATTGGCCAATGAGACCGCATGACACTGTTTCGAATTTTGAATTTGAAGAATGTAATTGGTCAATTTTGCACATCTCCGGTCCTCTCTGCCTCAGTGGAGCCGCACCCTAAATCCATGACTTTAAACGAGGTAGGTATTTATCATATAAATATGTGCGTTGGTACACTTGGTACACTAGGTACTTACCTATTGAGATACCTACTTCTAGAAGTTGGCATTACAGGGATATCAACATAGGTAAATAAAAGATGCCCATCAGGAAATAGTACATTACTATAGAGGACGGGAAACGAAGGGTTACAGGCCAAGTAGATATATCTGGCCGAAGGAACTGAGGCCAGATAGGAATACGCGGCCTGTAACCCTGTTTCTCGCCGAGATTTGTATAGTGCTTTTCTCAAACTTGCAATGAAATAATCCGAACTGATTTCGCCGAACTATTTGATTTGTAAATAAACCAATAGTACAGTATCGTACAACATTAAAAAAAAATCGCGCCTAACTTTTTTTTAAATCTGTTTGAGGTATCCTTTTACCTGGTGGTATAGACATTAGTTCTTAGGTTATTTTTTTTTCTATGGCTGAATGTCAAGACATAGTGTCACAATTTGACGTTTCAAAACAAAAGACAGTTTGTTTGCAGTCCTAGGTGTGAAATAAATACATGAAATCTCTTTACATATCATCTTAGCATATGCCACCGGATACATAGTATTTCCGGGTTTAATTTAAAGTTAGTAACATCAACATTCCGTCGCAAGTTTGAGAAAAGGATTTTTTTACAGCATATTCCTGAGGCGAAAAGAAGTAAGAAATGTTAAAATGAGTTTAGGCCAAATGTGCAAAAAAAATTCTAGCCGTACCACGAGCTGCCGCTGCGTTATTAACGCAGACTTACTAATCTATCCATCCCGCTCGTACTGGTGTAATGGCGTGAGCGAGTCGGACAGAACGTAAATGCTCGTTAATAACGCCGGGGCAGCTCATGGTACGGCTAGAACAATAGAATCTGAATATTATTATGCTGTGAGTTGCACCAAATCATCGCAAAGATTTGGTTAATTTGATCTGTTTCACAAAAATGTTGTGTTAAAATAAAGCTCTCTATTAAGAATTAGAGATAGTTCGCACGAACGCTTAAAAAGCATCGCGTTGTAACTTGACGTTGGCGGTATTTTATGCTCAAATCGATTTAACGTCCAACGCCCAACGTCGAAAATCAAACTGCTCGATAAAAAAGCGCCGCGGTTTAAAACCGCCATCGTGTGAATGAATATACGGTTTTGCATTTGTTTCATTTGAACGTTTTTTAACGGCCGCTAAAAAAACGCTCGCGCTCGTGCGAACTAGCTCTTACACTAACGCATCCTAAAGGTGCGTTCAAACTAAAAGAGCATTCGCTGTTCTAACCTCCCACTCTACGAAATTCGATCGGTACAAAACGTGATTAGTTGATTTCGTAGAACGGGCGCTAGAACAGCGAATGCTCTTTTTGTTTAAACGCACCTTTATGCCCGATTTCATTAATTAGATTTACACGTTGTAATCAACGCAATCGTCATTTAAAGAGTCCGGTGTACCTATTTTTTTTACGAAATTGTTCATCTTTGTGATAAGTACCTGGAGTACCTACTTTTCTATTTTTGTTCTTAGTTTTTTAATAATGTACCTCAGTCTAGGAGCTGTTTCGCGATTTATGATTGAACAGGTAACTTTTGTTCACTGATATTAGTGATATTAAAGCGGGATGTAAAGTTCGGGAAATATTATTTGACCGACTCTTATCTTACTTACGACCTTTTGTTTTGCATCATTAACAATAGAAAAGTGCTAGACAGCTGGGTCCCGTTTTATAAAGTTACAAGATACAGGTTACAAGTGTACAGGTTACAGGAACCTGTAATGCACTATGAACTGTTACAGGTGTTTTATAAATACACGCAAAAATTTACAATTGTAATGAACCATGGTAAATCTCGATTACAAGTAACATCTACAGGCGTGACGGACATCACTAATTAAAAATAAAAACTGACATAAATTATCGTATCCACAGATTATATATGTTTATTTTGATGGAAAATCAGCCCTTCTACCGCGAAATTCAAAATTTGTAAATTTCGAAGATTTTTCGCCGTAACTCCAACGAAGGCTTCATTAAAGTGATAGAGACAAATCCTCGAAATTAGCGAAAATAAAACGATGAGAGAGATGTTCTAAATTTGTGTGGAGTTCATTTGCTCTTTGAAGTCGTACGGTGTCCGACTCCGAAAGTCCAAATTTATTAGGAGCTGAAACAGTCTCGGTCAACGCTATCGGGGTACAGTCAAGGGAATAAATATTATAATGTATACAACTTTAGACCTTATGCCCCAGACATAACATAAGTGAAAAAGTGTAGTCATAGTCAGCGGCCCTACCGCAAACTCGGAAATCTGCAAATTTCGATTATTTTTCTCTTTCACTCTAATAACACCTTGTTAGAAGTGACAAAGACAAATCGTCGTTTGCGGTTTTCGGAGTTCGTGGTAGTTGGCCAAAACTATGAAGAATCTCTCAGAAAGCGAATAATTACAACAGTATTACGAGCAAACGTCTGTAGCACACGAAATAACTGGGAAAATTGCACTTGTAGTTGCGGTTACAGGACTCAAGACGTACGTCAGTTTTTGTTACAAGTCTACCACACCTACACTTGTTATTTACAATATTTTTATAAAACACTTGTTCGATTACGAGTTTAAAACTATTAAACTCCTGTATTTTTGTCTATGGCTGAGCTACAGGCACTTGTACCTGTAACTTGTAAAATTGTAACATAGTACTTTTATAAAACGCAAATTGTAAAAAACGGGGCAAGTGTTGCCAGTAAACGCCTGTAAAATTGTAACTTGTAACTTTATAAAACGGGACCCTGATTGTCTAGTAAATGTTAACTCAAAACAAAAGGTCATAACCACTCACATGCTTTGATTTTTGTGATAGACTCTATTCCTATGTAAAATAAGAGTGATGACATGTAGCTACAGTTACATGAAGCACGTCAGTGGGTAAGTAAGATAACAGTCGGTCAAATAATATTTCCCGAACTATACCTAAGTTATAAATGATGTGTTGGTATAGTTCAGGAAATATTATTTGACCGACTGTTATCTCACTTATGACCTTTTGTATTGCGTTAACGCTTACTCAGCAGTTAATCAGCAGTTGAGCACGTTTCTATTGTTAATGACGCAAAACAAAAGGTCGTAAGTAAGATAAGAGACTGTCAAATTATGTTTCCCGAACTATAAATGAGTCGTCTTTTAAGGAATAAGCAGAACACTTATGTTTATTTTCATGCATATTTTTTAATAAATGTTATTACTTTTACTTTCTTACTATATTTTGAACAAATTTAATAAAAAAATACTAAAGTTTATTAGATAAATTGAAGTACTTATAAAGTATATTTTTGCAGATATTCGGAGGCGTCAACTACGGCAATGGAAGTACTCCAAAATTTCTACTCCATGTTCGAGTCATGTATACGATCTACATTGACTAATGAACAGTTGGTATACCAATATACCTATTGATTTAAACTTTCACGATTGTCACTCATATTTCAAGTACAAACGGGTCTTCATCGCGTTAACTTACGTTTAATATTATTATCCTGTCGTTTCGGGCATGACGTTACACCCATGGTCTGCCTGAGACTATGCGACCCCGGGTGTAGCATCAATAGCATCATACTTAAAAGGACTCTCACTCTGAACTGAATGCAGTTGAAGAGTGAGCGACAGAAATAATTCCTCCGAAATTTCATTTTTTGATTTGAGTCGGTCTTTGACCAAACTAGTGATCCTGCGAACTGATGGGATCAAACATAGATCAAACACCTACCTAAACCTAAATCCCCATACGGTTTAGAAAAAAATACAAGATTAGGTTTTTTATGTTTCCTCTATTTTCTTTTTCATTTGATCGAATCAGTTGAACACTCTCTTTATCGAAGCCGTAATCACTTATCTATATATATAAACGGCAATGTCCTGACTGACTGACTGACTGACTGACTGACTGACTGACTGACTGACTTAAATCAACGCACAGCCCAAACCGCTGGTCCTAGAGAGTCCAAACTTGGCATGTACATTCTTTATAATGTTTAGAGGCGCACTAAGAACGGATTTTCGAAAATTCATCCCGTAAAGGGGCTAAATGGGGGGTTAAAGTTTGTATGGGGAAATAAGATTAGTTGGGCTATTTTATTCGAAACTTCACAGGAATGTTTTTAATAATAAATAAGTAAACACATGTTTCAGGTTTTTTGAAAATTCATCCCTTAAAGGGGTTAAATGGAGAGTTAAAGTTTGTATGAGGAAATAAGATTAGTTGGGCTATTTTATTCGAAACTTCACATGAATGTTTTTAACAATAAATAAGTAAACACGTATTTCAAGTTTTTTGAAAATTCATTCCCTATGGGGGTTAAATGGAGGGTTAAAGTTTGTATGGGGAAATAAGATTAGTTGGGCTATTTTATTCGAAACTTCACAGGAATGTTTTTAATAATAAATAAGTAAACACATTTTTCAGGGTTTTTGAAAATTCATCCCTTAAAGGGGTTAAATGGAGGGTTAAAGTTTGTATGGGGAAATAAGATTGGTTGGGCTATTTTATTCGAAACTTCACATGAATGTTTTTAACAATAAATAAGTAAACACGTATTTCAGGTTTATTGAAAATTCATTCCCTATGGGGGTTAAATGGAGGGTTAAAGTTTGTATGAGGAAATAAGATTAGTTAGGCTATTTTATACGAAACTTCTCATGAATGTTTTTAACAATAAATAAGTAAACACGTGTTTCAGGTTTTTTGAAAATTCATTCCCTATAGGGGTTAAATGGAAGGTTAAAGTTTGTATGAAGGAACCAGATTCGTTGGGCTATTATAATTCAAAACTTCATATAAGTGTTCTTGCCAATGAAGATGTAGGTACTTATCTACATACCATGTTATATACGAGTAACATAGGTACGATGAATACGTAGATACTTTTAATATTAAATTTTGGTAAGTAATGCAGTTTGCTACATAAAAGGTCATTCTGAGGTTTTATTTTTTAAGTCTAGACAAAACCATATGTATTTGTTTGTTTGTTGAAATATCTACAATTTTGCATGGCGACACATGATTCAAAGCGAACGAATTTTAAATGTTTGTTTGACAGCTCGCGGACAGTATATGTATAAGCAGCGTGGGTACGCGGGCCGCCTCACTGTAAATTCAGCTTTCTAATTCGTGTAGTTTATTTGCAATTAAGTATTTAATTATGTCATACTAATATGCTGTTCAATGAAACAGACTTCAAACAGAATGTTATAAGGTAAGATTCTACTTAGGTTTAGGAAAGGTTAGAACTGCGACCCCACACAGAAACGAACGGCTATCAAAGTAGGTTGTGGGCTAGATTAGAAATGCGACTCCACACAGAAACGAACGACTATCAAAGGAGGTCCAGGTTAGGTTTGAATAGTAGCCCCACACAGCAACGAACGGCTTTGAAAGTAGGTTTATGTTAGGTTTGAACTCCAACCACACACAGAAACTAACGGCTATTAAAGTAGGTTTAGGTTAGGTTAGAACTGCGACCCCACACATAAGCAAACGGCTATCAAAGTAGTTTAAGGTTAGGTTAAAACTGCGACCATTGCGATTCTACGCAGAAATGAACGGTTATTCAAATAGGTTTAGGTTAGGTTAGAACTGTGACCCCACAGATAAGCAAACAGCTATCAAAGTAGGTTCAGGTTAGGTTTGAACTGCGACCCCACACATAAGCAAACGGCTATCAAAGTAGGTTTAGGTTAAGTAAGAACTGCGACCAGTGCGACCCCACACAGAAACGAACGGCTATTAAAATATGTTTATGTTAGGGTAAAACTGTGACCCCACACATAAGCAAATAGCTATCAAAGGAGGTTTAGGTTAGGTTAGAACTGCGACCCCACACATAAGCAAACGGCTATCAAAGCAGGTTTAGTTTAGGTTAGAACTGCGACCCCACACAAAAGAAAACGGCTATCAAAGTAGGTTAGGTTAGAACTGCGACCCCACACAAAAGCAAACGGCTATCAAAGTAGGTTAAGTTTAGGTTAGAACTGCGATCACACACATAAGCGAACAACTATCAAAGTAGGTTTAGGTTAGATTAGAACTGCGACCCCACACATAAGCAAATGGCTATCAAACCAGGTTTAGTTTAGGTTAGAACTGCGACCCCACACAAAAGAAAACGGCTATCAAAGTAGGTTAGGTTAGAACTGCGACCCCACACATAAGCAAACGGCTATCAAAGTAGGTTTAGGTTTGGTTAGAACTGCGACCAGTGCGACCCCACATAGAAACGAACGGCTATTAAAATATGTTTAAGTTAGGTTACAACTGTGACCCCACACATAAGCGAACAGCTATCAAAGTAGGTTCAGGGTTAGTTTAGAACTGCGGAATAAATATTACTAAATTTAAACCAAACTAAAATAAGTACCCGTAAAAGAAAACCTCAAGCACCATTCAAAATTCCCTGATTTAAATTTACTAAAAACTATTCTTCGACAGAATGACTTGTCGATGAAATGAAAATACTTGAACCGTTGTCTTTGAAACAACATTCGATTAAATGATTGTCAACAAGTCAAGGCGACACCCAAAAAAAATATCACAAATATTAAACTTATTTCGGCCACTTTTGAATCTCCTGAGAAAAAAAAAACAAAATAGGATTCATTATTTGCAGGAAACCGTGTAACGTGCATGCATAATATATAACTACATACAATCGAAATGGTAACCTCCTTCTTTTTTGAAGTCAGTTGAAAACATTTTTTTTTTCATAGAAGTCCAAAATCTACGCGTGCGAAGCCGCGGGCAAAAGCTAGTCATAAATACACATTAAAACGATGAAAATATTCCATTTAAAATCACATAATCAAACGATCTTCAAACAAATGTTTGAACAATTAAGTAAAGGGCGCGAAAAGTTGCTACTGTTCGATGTCCATTGCCGTTTTAGAATTGTGGCTATTATTAATGAATTTGCTTTACATTGCTATATCAAAAAAGTCATATGAAAGAAAGCTGAAACAAAGTGCTTCATTTTAGTATCCTCACATAACTTTATTTTTTCAGTTTTATTGTGGACGACCCACAAGCTTACCTATTTTATCCGGCAAAAACGACAGTAGGTTATGCCCCAAGATTCACAAGCAATCGCAAGTTTTTTGCAAATTTGATAGGCTCTCCTGAATTCCACATCATGCTCGACAAAGACATAGAGAGCATGAAGGCAAGTTTCGTGGATAAACTCAGGTATTGTGACCGAATAGTGATGGACGAGAATATGCTTTCAGAAATGTATGATAGAGAGTTTGAAACTAATATTATATGAAATGATTTTATGGAATAAAGCGATAGGTACCAATGACTCCGTATTTGTTTTTTTTTCTGAAAGCCCGCGATAAATGACATCATAAGTCCTGTTGAAAAATATTTTCCCGATTTTCACCCTTCACAGGACACACTAAGGGCCTCTAAATATTGGACTTTAAACACACGCGCACATTTCTTGATGAAAATCGTCTTGCTCGTATAGGGCAGTAACAATAACTATGGTAATTGTGTCTTCTTATTGACCCAGGGAAATTCAACCAATTACAAATCTATAACTAGCTATATTTTATTGGCCTAATTACTCCAGACATTGATCTCTCATGGTCTGGGGATGCCGAAAGGAAGGCTATGGAGTACCTAGGTAAGGCAAAGCTGGAAACCGAAAACTTCTTAGTGCCGTGATTGCCATATGATACGAAACGACTTGGACAAGACCTCGTCACGCCGTCATACGAGGCGACACGCAAGATCTAAAATTAGTAGCAATTGAGCAACGACTTTAGGCACTGGTCTCACCGCGAACTACTAAGCTATGAACTATCGGCTATAAACACGAACAAAAGATACATACTCCCGTGTATCTAAATAAAAGATACACGGCGATACTCGCTCGGCGGTGATAGCTGGGCGAATATCGCCGTGTCTCTGTCACGCAAGTGCATATCTTTTGTCGTGTTCATAGCTTAGTAGCTCGCGGTGAGACCAGTACCTAATACATTGGTTTGGTTCGTTTATTGGTTTTAAATTGAAAACAAGATACTCATCCATGAGTAATACTTTATCTGAATAGCACCTTTATATTATAACCCCCTTATTCATAAACGTCTGCTAACTTAACAAGCCGCTAATAATTGTTTGTCCCTTTCGGTCTTAACAATGCGTCCATAAGAGCAAAAGGGACAAACAATTATTAGCGGCTTGTTAAGTTAACAGACGTTTATGAATAAGGGGGTAAGACTACCAAAACAACTTATAAGTAATCGTCTATAGGGGCAATTTTAGAATTACCTAAGGTCAAGCGGGGCAAATGCAACTATGAGGTAATTCCGACTAATTGAAATTGAAATTACCTACTCTTAATTTGTAAAAAGATCATACTTACCTATTATTGTATTGATTTGCTTTTGAAATAAATCAAAGAATGATCTAGGTATCTTCCAAAAGTTCTTAAAAACAGATTAAAAGTCCATTCGTTGAAATTACCTCATAATTGTATTTGCCCCGCTTGACCTTATAACTAACGGGGTTACTAACGTATTTAAGTCATTGAGAAGTCTTCAGGACGAGGACCCTCTTCATGGGTAGAAACATGTAGAGCAAGCATCGACTACGTGTGAGTAAACCAGTTCGACAATATTTTATAGGTGCAATGATAAAAAAACTCAACTCCCAACAGGCTGAAAAACAAAGCCGTAAGTGCGTTTATAGCAATTTCATAGTTTGAAAGATTACAGTCCAAATTATTTGATAGAAATCTCAAACCCCTGAGGGTTGACCAGTTTTTATACATGCCATTTTATTGATGTCGGGTTAAATAATGGTCCGTATGATTCCGCAGTGAGGTTCGCCCACACGCCGCCATATGCGCAAACAAATGAAGGGGAAGCCGCAAATGTACCGACCTCAATGTAGGGCCTTCACACTCGTTTGTAAAACCCTCAAATATATTGCTTTTTGCGAGCTAATCCCTAACGCAAGGTCTATCTGTGTTAACGTAGCGGGAATTTGAATGCGTTGGCCAATTTTAGGACTGGAGTAAGATGGGTAAAATTGTTTAAGATTTTATAGACATGGCCATGGCCCTACCCTACTATTGACACAATCATAAAACTAGCCAAGATACTGGTCTGGTTTCGCTTAGTGTAGGGTTCCATAGTTTCTCGTCTGTCACAGCAAGAAGAATCTCTCCACGTAGTTTTTCCACTATTCAAATTCGAGGAGTGGCTGGAAGCTAATATACCTATATAAAAAAAAAATACTGGCCACTATGAATTCGTATTCATTAACCATTATTTTTTCCAACTATCAAACTTTTATTTGTCAGTCGCTCTTCATTTGTTTTTGGTACTCGCTTACAACATGTCGCTAAAGAAAAACAATTTGGTCAAAATTAAAGTAAAGGAAATGACACCTTCGCAGATAAAACAACGTATGTTGCCCGTGTTCGGTGATTCGTTACTTTCCGATTTCACAATTAAATTCTGGTCTAAGCAATTTAAATCAGTCCGCAAAAGTGGCAAAAGCCTAGAAGACGATCTTCGTAGTGGATGACCAAATTCCTGCCATCACTGAATAAAATGAGACCAAGGTGTAAAATATAATAATAGAAATGGAAATTCGTAACTCGTGTCGATTTAAACCACTCCTTTCAGTTGTGCTTTAATTTATCTCCACTCGTTTCCAACTTCATTTTTTTGCACTTGTATCGTAATGTACTATTTCAATACAGATGGTGATTTTTTTACGTAAAGTGGTTCATTTCTTATCAAGTTGAAACTTCGCAGGGCCATCCATACTAAAAAATGTCGTACGAGACACGCGCGAAAAGGAATTTCATAAAACTCATTTTTTTTCGCACTTGTAGGTATCGTAATGTATAATTTTGTAACAAATGATGCTCTTTATACACGCTAGTGCGAGAAATGGTTCATTTTTTGTCAGGTCGAAACACGTCATCATCATCATATCAGCCGAAACACGCTGCACATAGGCCTCCCCCAAAGATTGCCACAATGACCAGTCCTGCGCCACCCGCATCCAGCGGACTCCTGCGACCTTCACCAGATCATCAGTCCACCGTGTGGGGGGCCTACCCACGCTACGCCTTCCGGTACGTGGCCGCCACTCGAGAACCTTCTCGCCCCAACGGCCATCGGTTCTACGCGCCAAACACGTGCGAAAAGGAAATTCGTAAATCGTGTCAATTTAAAACATTCCCTTCGATCGAATTACTTTATTATTTTCCCACCTGTATCGTAAAGGCCGCTCCCCACTCGGTAAGTGAATCCCGGCGCCAAGCCGCGAACGCAAGTGTGTAAACGATTTCGCACGTCGTTCGCGCCTACGCCTACTTCTCCGCTTCTTGTCGGTATTTTGCACCGCGACAAGGGAGATGCGCGAACTCACAAAGACTCCACATTATGGTATGTTCTAGCTTTTTAATCTGTTGACACAATAAACTCTCATAAATTATTATTATGGTTATCTGACTGAACATTATATTCAATAAAATAACCATTTAGAGCTTGCCGTGAACATGATTGCGAAATCGCCGTGAAGGTTGCGAGTGTGGAGATATATTATACATCAATGTCGCAGTATGTGTTCACCGCGAAGTCTCGCCGCAATTCGCGCACATGTGTACTCACTTTCATAACAAATAACCAACTCTTCTCCCCGAATTTTTTTAAATATTTTCCGCCTTTTTCTACTGACATTACTGATACTGACAAGCTGGTTGGTCAGAGTATAATTATGAGTAGGTGCATAGTAGGTGTATACCGAGGGGCCGCACATAGTGTGCCACTAAGAGGGATAGACATAGTCACTTACTACTAAGACGAAAGTGCCACACAGGCACTTAGTGACGTATTCAACCATTATTCAACGCATTTGTCTGGCACATGGCTGCCTGCTAATGATTCTAAGTAAGATTACCAAACACTTTTTTAGTTCGGATTACCTAACACTTTTTTAATATTTTTTTTTTAATGGCAAGTAGATCTAAGGCCATTTCGCACTTGACTGAAAATTTTACGACGGTAAAATCGAGCGTTTCACTACACTATTGTGAGCTGTCAAAAACGACTTCTTACGATGCCTCTACTTTAACTATTGATAACTATAGTCTGATAAACCAACTTGTCAGTAGAACAAGCCGTCAAAATTAAAACAATCTATAGAAAAATGGCATTTTCCGGCTTTTTCTACTATATTTTTTAGATTATATTAGAAATATGAAAAACAAACTTTTTTTTAATGACATATCTGCCTTGTTAACTAAAACGCATCATTCGGACATGAAGAGCGTGACCTGTCAATTTGACAATCACATTATTGTTGGGACATAATTAAATGACATGAACTTTATTATCAACTTTACTATCACACTGTTTGCCTTCGTTTTGAATATATATAAGTTTACTATGAACCCACCAAACTGAACCAAAGTCTACCTGCATCCACCAAAACTTTATTATAAGACTTAAAAAGTAAACGTCAACATTTGGCGAAACTGACAAGAGAAAGAAGTGTGAGTATTTAGTACGTAACTTTAGTAAAAGATAACAATGTAATATTAACCTTGAGAAGTACTCGATGGTGAGAAAAATAGGAATGATTAAACGTCTATAGTATTTTATACATACTTAAATAGGTACTTTATTTTTATCTTTTAATTCCCAGCTATAGTCGGCCATCGTATGATATGACACCGGCAAGGCCTGATTGAGCTATTCTAAAGATTTGGAATAATGCTTCCAGCGTCAGAAGATAGTGATACTAAAACTGCGGAGGCAACATGTGTAATAAAAACGACAGAGGGGCCAATACGCGGATATATTGATAAAAACGATGAGGGAACATACTACAAATTCAAGAGCATACCCTATGCCAAACCTCCTATTGGCCCGTTACGATTTCTGGTATGTACATACCTACGTGTTTATTTTATAAATTAGCATGTTATATTTGTTAATTTTGTTAAACTATCCATTCAAAGGAAGTAACAAGTATGAAAATTATATGGGACTTATAATTACTCCCTATAAATCCTCCATATTTTTTTCTGTTTTTTATTTAACATACTAACTAATATTTAATAATTATACTACTGTATAGTTGCTGGAAATCTAAGATTTGAAAAATTTTAACAATTAAAAATGGGTTTAATTTCCTATCTACATCATTGAAAACTGTTTAATCCATGCATTATTTAATCAACTCTTAAATTTTCATTATCCTAAACCATTAAAACAATAAAGTAGTGCTACATTAACACATTCGCTGTGGCAATTAGTTAACATTGCAATTAACCATACTTGCGTAGCGAAGGTGTTAAGGATTTATCTTTGAGTAGTTTGTTTACATTGTTTGCAACTTCTATTAACAGTGAGATTAAATGCTAAATGATTAACCTTTTAACCACCATTGCCTGATATATTATGATATATTTCACCATAGTCTGATAAATAACACAAAACTTCAAATAACTCGGAACCAGCAGAAATGGTTGATTGACATCTATTTGAATAACATACATATCGAGGCTTGTCTGGTGACACCACCATCAAGATGTCATGTAGTTAGTATTTCAAAAACCGGTTTGCTTGATTTATCAGGTTTCACCAGGCAGCCCTTGATATGTACTCGTATCTTCGCCTAGGATACCTATCTTTGCTGAAAAGTTAAAGTTCCCGCCTTATTATTAAGGCAAACTCTCAGGTAGCAAAGATGTTTTTCATACTAGTAATTTTCTGTGCACCATACATATACATACATACCATACGTATTGTTTTTATATTTTTACATTTGTGATTTCTATGTTTTGTGTGTACAATAAAGTGTTTACTTACTTACTTACCCTAAAATTAATGCGGAAACTACAACTTTTTACACTTTTTACGCGAAGATAGGTATCCCTGGCAAAGACACGGGGTTTTACGGTAGCTTATTTTTATCATTGAATAATTTTCTAACCCAAGTAACTATTTCAAACTAACATTTATTCTTAAATTTTATTTATTTAGCCGCCTCAGCCATGTGTGTCATGGGCTGAAGAGCTAGACTGCACAAAGGATTCTCCTGTACCATTGTCAGCTGGTACAGAATTCAAAGTGGTTGGTGCAGAGGATTGTCTCTACCTTGAGGTCATCAGCCCTAATATTAAACCAGACAAGCTCTTGCCTGTCATGTTTTTTATACCAAGTTATGCATTTACTTGCCGTCTTGAAGAGTTTTATGATGCAACATTAATAACAAACCAAGATGTTGTGTATGTGATTTGCAATGCCAGATTGGGCCCATATGGTTTTTTGTCTATAAATGACATATCTGCTCCAGGTAACAATGGATTGAAAGATTTAGTTTTGGGTCTAAAATGGGTTCAAAGAAATATACATGCCTTTGGAGGAGATGCAAACAATGTGACACTATTTGGCTCATGTTCAGGCGGATCTATGGTGCATTTTATGATGCTTTCACCAATGGCATCTGGACTATTCCATAAAGCTATTATCCAAAGTGCTACAGCATTAAATAATTGGTGCATAGATAAAAACCCTACAGCTCCTGTATTAGAACTGGCCAAGAAAATGGGTATACATATGATTCAATCAAATTGTATGGTTACACTTGTGGAGAAAATTAAATGTTGCTCCACAGAAGATATCAATGATGCCTGGTTAGCCATGGCAGAAGAAAGTAAAAAACTATTTGAAGGTAATTTTGTGGATTGTATATTCAAACCCTGCATTGAACAGGAATTTGAAGGACAACCAGCTTTTCTTACAAAGAGCCCAGCATTGATTGTTAAATCGGGAAATTTTAATAAAGTTCCGTTTATAATTGGAAGTAATAACAAAGAAGCTGAAGTTTTCCGCTTCTCAGATATCAATTATTATGATTACGAAAAGATAAACAAAAATGTGAGACATATGGTTCCAAAGCCACTAGCAGTAGAAGATAATTTAGAGCAGGTGATAGGCCAAAAGATTTTGAAATTTTATTCAGGGGGTGAAGGTTTTATGAATGAAGATACTAAAGACCAATATTTACAAGTTGTTGGTGACTTCTTTTTTGTATATTATGTGACCAAAACAGTCCAACTGCACGCAACATTTGCAGCAGAATGCCCAATATACTACTATATCTTAACCCAAGCAGGAGAATGGAGACTACCAAAAAACTTGGCATTCTTCAACAGTTCTGGGCACCATGGAGAGATACCTTATGTATTCCGAATTGCAGTCCCGGGGTGCCCACCCTGCAAGGGCAGCCGGGACTCCATAGTAACAAGAAGTAGAGTTGTCAAAATGTGGACCAACTTTGCTAAATATGGGTATGATTTTACATATTTCGGTTTCCGTTTTTGTTTATAGTAATATAAATTAAGATCACTACTATTACTTTATTTTCTTGAACTAGCAAAAAGGTTTGTAAGTTGTAAGTAATGTAGGTTGTTTCTTTACTTGCAGCAACCCAACACCTGACGAAAATGATCCACTTCTAAAGATTAAATGGGACCCAGTAGAGAATGCTAATAACTTGAATTATTTAAGCATTGGATCTGAACTTACCAAAGGAAGAAATCCGTTCAGTGACAGAATGGCGTTTTGGGACGATCTTCTCAACCAACATCAGTTTCTGAAAATACTAAGTTTCTTCCAAGATTTCGGAATAGCTTGCTGATGATATCAGTGCTGTCCCGCGGATGCTTTCCATCAATATAAATGTACTTACAAAATATGGGAATAAAGGCAACGCTTTATTGAACCAGACTAAACTAAGGAATTTAATAACCACCAACCACATGGTAGAAAAGCATACTTGTTTAGTAAAAAAATATTCATTAGCTTCCTTCCTTATCAGAATAAATAAACATTACAACGCGTTTTTAATATAAGTAATACTACCCTGACTACCCATGTGGCGTGTGTTTTAATTGTTTTTTTTTAATGTAGAAAATCAAATGCATTTTTTGAAAGTAACTAGTGTAGTTCTTAAAAAGTTGTCTTCCCTACAGTAGCTAAGGTGTGACGTTATTGTAATTTTTAAGTCGCTGCCGGATGGTGGCAGTGTCAGTGCCATTTTTAATACATAATATCATCCACACGCCAATGTAGTCTGCCACAAGTAAGCCAATATAAATCTTATCTGATAGCATGAAGATAACTGTAACAGGAAATGCCATGACACCTAGTCGCTCTTGTTGCTATGGTCACAAATAGATAGATAAGACACCTTATAGTTGAGGAGTGACTTTTCAAAAGGGCTTATTTTCACTATGATTTTTTTTTGGGAAATTGAAAATAACTTAAATTCACATTTTGATATGGTAGGTAATTAAGTAAGTTGACATATATGTTATGGCACTACTTACATTACTTCATCTACCTTCTACCTAAATTATTTTGTTAAAACCAAGAAAAGATCAGAGATAAGCCGTTTTGATACGGACTTTAGGAATTAAACCGTTTTGTTGCGGCCTTTGAAGATATAACGTGTAAAAAGTACTCAGTATTTTTTTTCTTATTTATGCGATTTATTCAATCATCAAGCTTTAAATTATGAAGTCCTACAAAGAGTTCTAATTTATCTTAGACACTTTTGATCCGTATTTTGTTTATTAGTCCTTTTTTAAAGGTCAGGAAAATACTTAGTTAAACTTGAAACTAAAATAACGTATTATTCCCTTATTTTAAGCAAAACTACATTCATAGTTAAAAATAAATAAAAAGTGGAAATAAGCCCTTTTGAAAAGACACTCCTCAGTTGCCGACTTCTAAAAATGAACATTTGACAGTTTAGAAATGAGCCTTATATATATGACGTTAAGACTATCGGAAAAATGGTGAATCTTACCCTCATATTAATAAGGATCAATCTATAACTCAAACGTTCATTCTTAGAAATCGGCAACTTTACTATAAGGTGGCCTTGGAGTTTGGAGAGAACAGGGTATTTTAATTTATTGTTACTTATTAATGTTAAAAAGCTATACATTCCAAAGTGAACTTGTTAAATGTTTTTATACTTACTGTTTTAGTAAATAAATTTACATGCATGTTATTTTTTCTATTCGTTTTATTTTTACTTTACTCTAGTAATAATATATATTCTACTCTGCCTAGTCTTTTTACGTAGGTACTGTATGATTCATATGTGATTACTACCAAAGATACTATGATATGCCATGCTAGACACGATTATAAAATAATCACCGATATCGTCCTGTATGCTTAGCACGATTGATATGTCAGTATGTCGCCTCGAGATAGATTATCCATCCCTTTTTTATTCATATAGTTAGTAAAGGATGGAAAATCTATCTCGCGGCTACATATTGTCGCACTAATCCTCTACTAAGCCTACTGGATCAACGATATTCGTAACTTAGCATGAGATGCCATGTTGGCAATGGCAATGCAATACAATGGCTCACTAAGCAGCTATCAGCTTGGGCTCACTTAATCGAACGTGTAGCGCAATGGAAACTAGTATCGTTCATAAAATAGCGCCCTTAACAAAAGTATGTAAGGTCCGACCGAGATCTAGATCTCGGCATTCTCGGCTAAAAATCGAGCCGAGAAATCCCTCTCGGCCAAAAATGGCCGGGACTCTCGGCCGTGGCCGAGATTCGTAATGAGCTCTAATTGGCGAGTTTGACGCCATCTCGCGAACTTACTGCGATTTTATTGGTGTCATGAACTGACTTCAATTTCACTTTCAAATGAACGGAAGGAATAATTTAGAGTAAGCGACCCCTATCATATTATCGATAAAAATACCTAGAATTTGAATACCCCAAAAAATAAAAAAATATCCAAAAAAATTGCTGTATTTAATTTGACGTTGGACTTACTGTAAGTATTTGCTAAGGATTTTTTATGTAATATTTACGTTTTTTATCCTTTCTACCAAGTCTCGGTCTCGGTCTCGGCCGAGAATCAAATTTATTCTCGGTCTCGGCAGAGACTAAAATATGGGTCTCGGTCGGACCTTAAAAGTATGTCTCGTGGTACCTATTCATTACCCATTTCGACGCCAAAGGCTGATCTATGGGCACCGCAGGTCCAACGACAAAGACCGATTAATTAGTCACTGTCTGCAAAGCAATATAGACTTACACGCTAAGTTCTAATTCAAAACTGAATAACTGGAAACTTTTGTGACGAAGCATCAGAGTGACAGCTTTTGTGTTTGACATGGTGTCGAAAAGCCTCACCATTTTTCCTAGTCTTAACGTCATACATATAAGGATCAATTCTAAACTGTCAAAAGTTCATTCTACGAAATCGGCAACTATAGTACTGATTTTTCAAATCCTCAGTTAACAGTATCTGTCAAATAAATGTTAACTCTATTCTTTTTTGAATGATGACCCGAGATAAGGATGGTAATAATTTTAACTAAAGGAAACTTTTAGTTTATTGCTACAACAATAGCTATTAATTCTAAGGAACTAATAAAAACAACCATGAGGTTTTACCAATTTGTTATAATACATACAGTCAATTAAAACGATACTTTTCACATAACAATATACAGGCATGTATATATAATATTAACAAATATTAGCCACTATTGTCGACAACAAAATATATTCATTTTTCTAAAAAATATATGATCTAGATATGCCATTATCTACACAGCAAATAATAAAGAAGCGTGTTTATTGTTAACAATTATTATACATATAAATTAATAAAATCACATGTAGGTACCTACATTGGTGCAAAATATAATTTCACTCTGGTGTTTGATTTGTTCAGCAAACCACACTATAAGGACTTCATAAGTATTCCCTTGTTTTGCTTCATAACTCATGTATGTTATCACTAGTTTTATTTTGATACATCTGCAATAGAAATAAGCAGATTATATAAAAGAAATATGACTAGTCAAATATTGTCTCCTATATATTTATTTACTAAGTTGGCGATCTGACCTTTAAATACATGTATTTGATTACTAGGTCATAAAAAATAATGTTGTCAATAAAATTGCTTTAAATTTTGTCATTGTTAAATTCAATACTTTATTTGAAGATGTAACGTGGCTTGGGTAACGTGGTGGTAAGTATTCATATAATAATAATTGTTTAGAAAAACGGAAATAAAAAAAGGTAGAAAAAGATAGCTGATTTGAAATACAGAAAAGGCATTAGATGGAAAATTACAACGACTAAACATAACTTATAATTAAATGGGGTCAGTTCGATCATTTGAACGTTTGTTAAGCGGTTTCACACTGAACCCCTCTCATAATGCTTTACAAAACAGAAACGTAATAACTTTGTATGTAACATAGGTAGTTAGTACATTTTTCTTCTAGTTGCCAGTACAACAAACAAGTATTTTCAAAGTAGGGTCCTTTGTCTGAATATCAGATTTCCTCATCTCCTTACGAGTTCAGTGTAAACCAAGCTTTAGTGCGACTAATCATTAAAGTAATACCAAACAACCATGCTACCCTGAATGATTTGGTACAAAAAGCGACACTTACTGCGCAATAAGCGTATAGCCTGTTACCCTCTTATTCATAAACGTATTATTTGTCCCTTTTGGTCGCATCAATATATCCATAACACCGAAAGGGACAAACAATACTTAGGTCTATGAGTAAGGGGGTTAGTGTGCAAACCGAGTGCACTTTCGAGCGAGGCGTCCATGTTAAACAAATGCCAACGTATTCGCGTGGCCACCAGGATGCTTAGCCAAGTTGCCAATCGCTTAGTAGCGTATCGTAGTTTTCCCCCTCTGTCACTCTATCATATTATTGCGACAAAGACAGTTAGCTGCGATTAACGATGAAGCGCTAGCGATAGGCAACTTGTCTAGTCAAGATGCCATTCTGCTATCGTATACGATAAGCGATAAGTCACGTGACCATAATAATGTATGGGAATGATCACGTGACTTTTCGTTGAAACATGTTATTCTCATAATGGCACCTTGGCTAGGGCTGCTGAGAACACGTTGTCCAAATTCCTTGAGCGCTTGACGCAACCTATTCAGTGCAGGGATCGGATACCGGCATTTTCTCCATACAAAAGAACGGGTCTTTATTGAATTTGGAGGCCTCTAACTGATCTACGGTACTATTTTAAAATCAGCACAATTGCAGAGCTAGTGGTTATAGAGGGCAGTAATTCTGCAGCATCAGGATTGAGGAGCTGAAGGTCAGTACGAATTTACGACATGTCTGTCTCTACCTAATGCATAAAGTACTACTCTAAAATCGGAATATTTATCATTCCGACGACGGTTCCGGCAGGCAGTTACCCTCCAGCATCAGGACTGAGGAGTTGGAGATCAGTATCATAATATGCCATTGCCAAGCTATGCGGCGTGCAAACCTCGTGTAAATAATAGGTAAAACAATTTGTTCATTGACAAAAGTCAATATAGGTATTGTACCTTAGCTTTTCCCTCAAAGGTTCAGATTGGAATCTAACGAATAGGTAATTTAGGTTATATAAAAAAAATATCTCACGCCGCCGTGCCGTTTTTAACGGCACGGCGCCGCCGAGTTTTTTTTAACCGGCGCGCACGTCTATTCCGTTCCCTGTCTTCAGTGTATATCCGGCGGTCCAGGATTTGGTGGGCGTGCACTCAGGCCACACATGTACGTTTGCATCTGTTTAACCCTTAAATGCATAGTGCATATTCTTGACTTTATTGATAGCATGTCAAAATTCAAATTTCAATAAATCTTTGTCAAGGTCATGCATTTCATGGACGACCCGCTCCAACGTCTACTCAGGCCTTCGACCCGGGCCTCACATTAGAAGTTGAACCCTCCGGTGGGCACGCCGTCGGCGCTGAAGTGGTACTGGTCGGTGCTGGACGACACGGCCGGCGCCAGGCGCCCGTCTTCCTCCTCCGATCCGAAGTAATTCTCGATTATTTCGAACGATTTCTTGTAGATTTCGAGGTTCTCGTGCGATTGCAGGAATTCGATTTTATCGAGGCCTGGAATAAATAAATAAATAAATAAATAAAAATAATAAATATCTTGGGACATCTTACACAAATCGACCTAGTCCCACGGTAAGCTCAATTAAGGCTTGTGATGTGGGTATCAGGCGACGATATATATAATAGATAGATACTTAAATACATACACAACCATGACCAAGGAACAAATATTTGTGATAAATAAATACACAAATAATGCCCTCGCTGGGATTCGAACCCGGAACCTCCAGCTTCGTAGGCAGAGTCACTACCAACTAGGCTGTGGAGGCCGACAAAGAATAGAATTAGAAGATTTACGGCCTGTTTCACAATCAAAATTATCATTATCATTACAGCTAATAATATATAACATTTGATGGGTCCACGGAAAAAACATCATCATCATCATAACAGCCGAAAGACGTCCACTGCTGAACATAGGCCTCCCCCAAAGATTGCCACAATGACCGGTCCTGCGCCACCCGCTCCAGAGGACTCCTACGACCTTCACCAAGTCATCAGTCTACCTTGTGGGGGGCCTACCCACGCTACGCCTTCCGGAAAAAACATATCCCGTGCTTAAAAAAATCAGGGCAAATTCACACCTTATTCTGTTAAAAGTAAAGTGGTTTTTCTTTCTGTAATTTGAATTGACTAGAGATGTTCTTTCCGTGAACCCTTCATTTATCTGACATCACTTTTTGAACTGAGCTAATCTGTCTTTATTTCTAACATTATGAAGTAAGTTCACATATCTACTCCAATATTACACGATTCTAAGCTGTGCTTTTCTCGACATATAATTTGAACATTGTCACATTGACATTTAAATACAGATTTAATTAACTCGAAAATGTATCATAGAACCCATACTTATATTTAGGCAGCGAACTATATTTAGGGAGCGATTTTATCTGACGTAAAATTTGACTTTCAATGTTACTATGACAAGCTCTTTTTGTGGGTCAGGATTCAATTTTGTCGATAGTACACCTTGCCCCTCCTTCAAAACATCCCACTTTCTTACCGAAGCATTCCTCAATAAGCACGGCATACGGGTTATCCCGGTGGTCGGCTTGCTGACCCGCCTTCAGTATGTTGTCGATGCCGTTTAGAGCCACTTGCACCGTCTTGGGGTCCGCTAGCGTTAATAAGTCACATAGTGGTGGTATGCAGCCTTGTTCGACTAGGTACCTGGAAGTTGGTCTCGAATTAGATTTACGTGAAAAGGAGGTTTACGGCACGTTTCAAGTGTTTAATTGTTTATTATTTGGCGGGACTGTTTCTCGGTGCATTACGTAAAAATAATATTTAAACATAACCCATTTCCAGCTCACAAGTAACTAGATTTTTTTTCACACAAAAATCGAATATAATATATTCCAAATTTTATTCAAAATAATATCTCCAATCTTATTTGAACCTTAAAGTCAAACTTATGTTTGAAATTCTGTTAACGTGGTCAATATACGCCGTTATCTATCAAAAGGGGCCTTATTGTCGACGGCACTTATGTCGTTATCAACGATCCACAAATACAATATATTATAGAGTCTAGTCTAACCAGCGAGTGGCTGCATAAGCATTTTGTCGATATTCTGTACATAACAACAATTTTGCCTATCAGTTAACCTGTCACTGTCAAACTGTCATTTAATTTGCTAGAGAAAATTTGCCGGGTTTTTATTGTGCAGCCACTCGCTGGTTAAACTCTAAGTTATATGACATAAGCGCCATCGGCAATAAGGTCCTTTTTGATAGATAACGTCATATATAGTGCACAATGCCTGAGAAAGGGTTATGCATTATCTAGGGTTTTCTGGTGAAACTCGATAAGTCGAATGAATATATGAAAAAAAACTATATGACACGTGAGGTTGTCATTTCAATTAATAGTTATCTCGACTTATCGCGTTTCACCAGGTAATCTTCGTTACGTCTAAAGTACAGGATTTTATTTAGGTAAATAAACGTTTAAGAGATCCCATCTTGATGATTCATCGCTTGATTAAATACAATCGCATAGCGACAGTGATGTATAATTTTCAATACGTTTTTTTTTTCAGTTACACGTAAAAAAGGACTGTTTCTTACCTTATCTGAGTGTGGCTACCGCCGCTGGTAGCGTTCGTTATCGCCCACGCCGCTTCTTTCCTAGTTTTAAATTCAGCTTGTCTTAAAATTTCTACTAATGTCGGGAAGATATTTGCGTCTATAACAGCCTGAAAAACAAATGTCATTATCAGCTCAAAATTTGCAATAAATCAGAAGTGTGTTTTCTTAAATATTTTGCATTTCTATACATTCATATGTGCTTGCTAGCCTATCCACTAATATCTAAGTATAGCTAATTCGAACATCACAAGGTGCGAGCAATCTGTTCACTACAAACGAATATATTTAGGCGATTTTTTTCTAGTCTTCACGTAGTTTGATATAATTATGTTCTCTCATTACGACTTGTCTGCAGGCCGCGTCGTCCACTGTTATATTGATTATTGAGAGCTCGACGGTCCTTACAGTTAAGCACTCAATTGTCCGTTTATTTCTCTGCTTGTTCATGTTGGACAGGGTTCAGCAGGTTGCGTAGCAAAGATGTCAATTGCCAACGCTCAATTGTAAACGAAACGCAACTGTCTTTGTGGCACTAATATAGAAAGAGTGATAGAGAGAGAGAGAGAGAGAGAGAGAGAGACAAAACTACGATACGCTACTGAGCGTTTGCGATTGGCTACGCACGCTGGCCTCCGTGCGAAGCGCCTAGCGTTGAAAATTTCCGGATTAAATCCCGATTCTTTCCAAACAGCTTGTTTTTTTCCGGATTATTTCGAAGAAATCAATGAAAGTTTCGACTACAACTAAAGTTTATTTTCAACTCTAAACCAATGCGAATTAGATCTAATTTTCACTTTTACCAGGATAACGCGATGTCATCGAAGAAAAGTCAATTGAAATAGATGGCAGGGAGTGACAGTGACATTGATTATTTCTGTAAAAACCCGAAAAAAAAAACGGAAAAATACAACATTTTTATATATTCCCGAAAAAAACCATTTGATTTTTTCCGACATTTTCAACGCTAGAAGCGCCTCGGCCCCGGACCGGAGCCCGCGTGTAGAGACCCGACAGAGTCGCAGTTCGACTGTCACTTGTCTATTCATTCGCATAAACCACGCTTTACTCAGTTCTCTCTACCTGTATCTGCGCCGCGTTGCCGGCAGTGATATTGGAGAGGGTCCAACAGGCCTCCTTGCGGAGCGCCTCGGGACCGGAGCCTACGTATAAAGACCCGACAGAGTCGCAGTTCGACTGTCACTAGTCTATTCATTCGCATGAACCACGCTTTAGTTCTCTCTACCTGTATCTGCGCCGCGTTGCCGGCGGTGATGTTGGAGAGGGTCCAACAGGCCTCCTTGCGGAGCGCCTCGGGACCGGAGCCCGCGTGTAGAGACCCGACAGAGTCGCAGTTCGACTGTCACTTGTCTATTCATTCGCATGAACTACGCTTTAGTTCTCTCTACCTGTATCTGCGCCGCGTTGCCGGCGGTGATGTTGGAGAGGGTCCAACAGGCCTCCTTGCGGAGCGCCTCGGCCCCGGACCGGAGCCCGCGTGTAGAGACCCGACAGAGTCGCAGTTCGACTGTCACTTGTCTATTCATTCGCATGAACCACGCTTTACTCAGTTCTCTCTACCTGTATCTGCGCCGCGTTGCCCGCAGTGATGTTGGAGAGGGTCCAACAGGCCTCCTTGCGGAGCGCCTCGGCCCCGGACCGGAGCCCGCGTGTAGAGACCCGACAGAGTCGCAGTTCGACTGTCACTTGTCTATTCATTCGCATGAACCACGCTTTACTCAGTTCTCTCTACCTGTATCTGCGCCGCGTTGCCCGCAGTGATGTTGGAGAGGGTCCAACAGGCCTCCTTGCGGAGCGCCTCGGCCCCGGACCGGAGCCCGCGTGTAGAGACCCGACAGAGTCGCAGTTCGACTGTCACATGTCTATTCATTCGCATGAACCACACTTTACTCAGTTCTCTCTACCTGTATCTGCGCCGCGTTGCGATATTGGAGAGGGTCCAACAGGCCTCCTTGCGGAGCGCCTCGGGACCGGAGCCCGCGTGTAGAGACCCGACAGAGTCGCAGTTCGACTGTCACATGTCTATTCATTCGCATGAACCACGCTTTACTCAGTTCTCTCTACCTGTATCTGCGCCGCGTTGCCGGCGGTGATGTTGGAGAGGGTCCAACAGGCCTCCTTGCGGAGCGCCTCGGCCCCGGAGCGGAGCAGCGCATGTAGAGACCCTAGAGGGTTGCAATTCAACACGGTCTGCGTCTGGGAGTCGTCGCCGGTGACTATGTTGCCGACTGCGCGGAGCGCCGCGGATACCACGGTCGATTTGTTGTGCCTGGAAAATTTATACGGTCTAAGATGTGGAAAAATTCGGTGCATGGCGTGAAGAAGTTGATAACTCGACATGAAAGTTGTCAAAAATTTTAATATATATATATTATATGTTAGGATTTTGTATGGAGAGTTGTCGAGTTTGCGGACGATTGTGGTAGACACACGTCTTTGAGTGGCTTAAGGTTTTAGTACCTTCGAAACACTACGTACAGATGTCGCTAGTGATTAGCTTCACAATACCATTGACTAAATTCGCTGTGATCGATGGAAGGTCGTCTGGTGTAATTGGAAGCACGTTGAACCGGCAATCCAGAGGAAGCGGGTTCGAATCCCGTGACAACCAGAGTCTTTCGCAGTTGATTTTTTCTATGGTAAGCACATCTGTTACGACATTGTGGGATTATATATTTATTATTAAATTCCCTTTCCTACCAAAACATCTCGAGTTACGAAGTTGTTCAGTTGTTGTGCCATGCATCGAATTAATGCTGTGCTGTACATATGCAAGACGATCAAAGGATAGTTTGGGCCGTAGGGTCCTTAATCATCTGAACCGTTAGAGCCGCGGGTGGGCCTTAGCTTGGTCAAGCAGATCCCTGTCTGACATTCGTGGCTATTCGTGGCTTTTCTTTAAAGCGACGTCGCAATCACAAAAACGTCATATTAATAAAACTTTAATAAGAGAATAATCAAGCTGGCATACTGACTTAGCAACTCAAAATGAGTCTAGCCATTTCACCCTCTCGCCAATTTATAATATGTACAAAAGGACAATTTTATATTCACATAGTCCCACGGCAAATCAATTAGGATTTGCGTTATACTACATATATTTCTATTATAAAGACAGTGAAACTGTTATATATCATTTGCGGAAGGCAAACACCAAAAACATTTGTTCTGAACTAGCTTTGTTTTGGGCTTATCGAAATTTTTATAATAGTCAAACTTATAATAACAAGCATTTCCTAAATGTTTACAACATAATTGTATTATGTAATCGCCGTTACGATAAGCTCATTAATCTTCAATACTAAAGTGCAATTGTGGGGTTAAGAGGTTATCGTAAACCAGTTTTCCATGACTTGGCGACTTCTGTGGGTACATATATCACAATCAAGGTGTCTATAAGAATAAGGATTGCGTCTCAGCTTTCGAGAAGTTGAGGACTAGTTGAAAATAAAGTTTATTTAGTTTAGGAATTAAAGAACTTAACCCGGCGAGAGTGTGGTGAAAAAAAGTTAAACAAAAATAAACTCTAAATATATTGACATAAGTCAAACGCAGGGTATGAGATACCCTGCCACACTCCCGCCGGGTTAAGAATGAATAAATATTCATGACAACTTTGTGTCTGTTCGACAAATAAGAGGCCAACATCTATCGCAACATTTGCCTCCCAAAGACTAATTGAGACATGTTGAGCCGACAGGCGGCAACTTAGTTTAGCGCAGCGGCCGGCAATGTGCTGTTTGCCGGCCGGAGGGCAGAAAAACAAATTTACGTCACATTTTTGTGTTACAATGTTACCCATATAGTATGTATGGCTCACGTTCGTAACATAATGGAATAGTAGATTCTATCACAAGGGATCAAAATGGTATATTTCCGGCGTGGGCGTATATTAAATCTTGAATGGAGCGACGGATTCCACAATTGAATTCCGACCCTTGGGAGGGATTCTAAAGTGGAATCCTGAGCGTAATGAAGGATTCAAGCGTTAACGCCCAAGACGAAATAATTTTGATACCGTGTGAGACATACTGCTTTTCACACCACCTATGAGAAAAATAAAAGATATATCACATATTTAATATTTATGCAAATAATCGATTCTGAAGATTTTTTTATCAATTATGAACGTACTGCCTATTTTCATATCTCATTGTAATTTTTTAGGCTGGCAATAGAAAGTCCTTGAACAGAAAAGTGCCACTTTGATCCCTCCCAGCAGGGAAGAAAAGACCCGTATTCGAATAGGTGGTGTGAAAATGTATTTTCTCGCTACACGTCACACGTTACATCTAGATATTTACACTTGGACACTCCTGAGTCTGAGACAGCCTGTATGTTTTCGTTGAGTCCGTCAGAGAGGTAGGGAAGGATCCAACACACGACGCTAATTACTGACGTTAAATCTGGATATTTACACTTAAACACTCACTGTAGTAACGCCTGCGTCTGACGACCTGTATTTTCTCGTTGGGTCCGTCAAAGAGGTAGGGAAGGATCCAACACACGACGCTAATTACTGACGTTAAATCTGGATATTTACACTTAAACACTCACTGTAGTAGACGTGTGCGCCGATCAAAAAATGATCGGCGGCGGCGTTTGCTGAAAAGTCGGCGGCGGCGGCGTGATTTCGGCGTGAAATCGGCGTCAAGGTCACATGATTAAAGAAGCGGAATTCTATAGTATCATTTGTCATAGTTTAGATAAATACAATAAAAATGTTCATCAATCACCATTCAGCAGTGGTGGTGTTTGATGAACATTTATCCACCATTCTGACCACCTTATCCAACATCTGATCAGTACATATCAGTTTTCTCTTCCCACATATTCTAACATAATATTTTAAACAGTAACTGGGTTTGGACTTGCCCTATTCACATTAGTTCTCTCAAATCCCCTATCATAGCTTGCCATAAGGATAAATAGGGCGCAGCATTGGATTCCACCTATCTTTACCAGGTGATCGGTCCATTATTGGGAGGTATCCTACGCTGCCTCGACCAGTATATGCTTGCCACTAAGAAATCACTTGCCCCACCGGTAGTTTTGCGAGTAATGTATGTCCAGCCCACTGACACATCAGTTCGTCGATTTTTGGAGCTACGTTGGACCTTCCAGTTCTTCTGCGGCTCTCAACTAGGTTTTGCATTGCAACTACATGAATGCTTTTTCTCAGACTTGTTTTATTTTTATTTTCATTAAGTTAAACTCTAAATAAGGCCATGTTTGGCCTTTTAACGCTGAAATAATCGGCCGTGTGGTGACGGCAGTAAGAATACATTTGTCACCACCACAACTCCTCCTTCGGGTGTCCTAAGAGTCGACTAAGGGATTGAAGTGTCACTGACCATTATTTGACAAAAGATTTATGATGGGCAGCAGCGTCATCATAGTGGACATATTACTGCGATCGCCAATCCGCTTGCCCAGCGTGGCGATTATGGGCATTTACCTCCTAATGTGTCTATACGCATAGTTAATAGGAGAGGCCTACGTCCAGCCGTGGACTATGATAGGCTGATGATGATTCTGAAATAATAGTTGTTCAGTTTACATTTTAATTACATTTGAATATGCAAAAAAATTAAAACCATGTTTTACAACAACAAAATTCTCCATATAAACGTACATCTTTTAAACTTTTCGAACGTTCTTAATCCGAATAAGATCTATTATCTGCCCTAGTACCTAAAGGGCCGAAGATCCGATGGTGAGGCGTCAAGCCCGCGAAGGGCGATGTCACGATTTCAGTGCTCTCCTATACAATTATGCTTCCCAATTGTCTTAACGCTAGCCAAGGCCGCAGACCGAGCTCATGCAGAAGCGCGCAAACACGTATCTGTATCTAAATAGATCTCGAAGGCCCAGTTTCGTGTAAAGCTGAAGGCCTGGCTGGAGCGTCCCACAGAGGCGCGCCAGGTGACGAGGTTGAAAGCCGAGCTGCCGAAGCCTAGCGCTCCCATGCTACACAATGGTTTAGTGAGACACTCTGCGGCCCTCCGATTCGTTTCGATCCCTTGCAAAAGCCGAAAGCCGAATTCCACTTAAAGCTGAACAGAGGCGCGCCAACTCGCCTCACTCGTACTCATTGGGTGGTTTTCCATGGTTTCAGCCAATGTAACTTTATAGTCGGCAAATCGAAGGTGAGTGATATATTCGCTAGTGGTGTTGATGACAAGCCCATCCCATTCCAGTCCAAAATCTTGAAAACATATTCGAAAGCAACAGTAAACAGTTTTGGAGACATCTCCCTGTCTTAATCGTCGCTGCAATGGTCTGGATTTCGAATACCGGTGTTGAAGACGAACTAGGGGGCTACCACGAACCTAATGCGTTTCAGTTTAGGACCTAAATTGAATCGCGATGTGTCAGTTGCATAAAACAACTGTCAAAAATTGGCTAGCCGAACCTAAAATGAATTGCATTTAAGAGGTCATGGTTGGTTCCCCTGGACACTACAATATAAGTACCGGTAGTCTACCTATTTGGCTTACTTGTTCTACTGTTTGTTGGTTGGTTGTTCTTTGGATACATAGCCCGCAAACCTCTGGGAAAGACCTCCAAAAACTTATTGTCACAATAAAGATTGGAAAGAAAAGGTCGAGAGGAAGGAGCCCCATGTGTTGGAGAGACCAGATCCGCACCTCACTCAACTCTCGGGTTGCAGAAGCGATGAGGAAAATTGCAGTGGTTAGTGGAAGATCGTGAAAGAGAAATTGATGAGTTGATAAGTCACAACCCCCAGAATTGGGTTATCGACGCAAGGAGGAGTAGTCTACTTGGTACCGCTGAGGATACTGTAGTACAGCCCAGGTCACGATCAATTCAAATGCTTCATAGACCACGAGCACGAACGCTAACCTGAGGGGCAAGTTATACCTTTCGGTCTTGTGTATGTGATTTACGGTGCTTAAGCTTTTCTAAAAAGCCGAAACCGGCTTGTTGGAGGCTGGAACTTGTCGAGCCTAAGAACCTAAGTGTAATGAGGTTGACAGTAAATTCCCTACGTAAGAGCATTATATAAACACATTTAAAGCAAATAGGAAGCTTAGTGTGTAGTATTTAGCCCATAAGAAATAACTCTGTTATTCCGCCAAGGCCACGCCGATTTCACGCCGACCATTAGTCGGCGGCGGCGGCGTGGCAAAAAAGGTCGGCGGCGGCGTGACGCCGGCGCGGCGCACACGTCTACACTGTAGTAACGCCTGCGTCTGACGACCTGTATTTTCTCGTTGGGTCCGTCAGAGAGGTAGGGAAGGATCCAACAAACGACGCTAATTACTGACGTTAAATCTGGATATTTACACTTAAACACTCACTGTAGTAACTCGACGAGTCTCCGACACACGCCTGCGTCTATGACAGCCTGTATGTTCTCGTTGGGTCCGTCAGAGAGGTAGGGAAGGATCCAACACACGACGCTAATTACTGACGTTAAATCTGGATATTTACACTTAAACACTCACTGTAGTAACTCGACGAGTCTCCGACACACGCCTGCGTCTGACGGCCTGTATTTTCTCGTTGGGTCCATCAGAGAGGTAGGGAAGGATCCAACACACGACGCTAATTACTGACGTTAAATCTGGATATTTACACTTAAACACTCACTGTAGTAACTCGACGAGTCTCTCCGACACACGCCTGCGTCTATGACGGTCTGTATTTTCTCGTTGGGTCCGTCAGAGAGGTAGGGAAGGATCCAACACACGACGCTAATTACTGACGTTAAATCTGGATATTTACACTTAAACACTCACTGTAGTAACTCGACGAGTCTCCGACACACGCCTGCGACTATGACAGCCTGTATGTTCTCGTTGGGTCCGTCAGAGAGGTAGGGAAGGATCCAACACACGACGCTAATTACTGACGTTAAATCTGGATATTTACACTTAAACACTCACTGTAGTAACTCGACGAGTCTCCGACACACCCCCTTGCTTCTATGACGGCCAGTATTTTCTCGTTGGGTCCATCAGAGAGGTAGGGAAGGATCCAACACACGACGCTAATTACTGACGTTAAATCTGGATATTTACACTTAAGCACTCACTGTAGTAACTCGACGAGTCTCCGACACACGCCTGCGTCTATGACCGCCTGTATTTTCTCGTTGGGTCCGTCAGAGAGGTAGGGAAGGATCCAACACATGACGCTAATTACTGACGTTAAATCTGGATATTTACTCTTAAACACTCACTGTAGTAACTCGACGAGTCTCCGACACACGCTTGCGTCTATGACGGACTGTAATTTCTCGTTGGGTCCGTCAGAGAGGTAGGGAAGGATCCAACACACGACGCTAATTACTGACGTTAAATCTGGATATTTACACTTAAACACTCACTGTAGTAACTCGACGAGTATCCGACACACGCTTGCGTCTATGACGGACTGTAATTTCTCGTTGGGTCCGTCAGAGAGGTAGGGAAGGATCCAACACACGACGCTAATTACTGACGTTAAATCTGGATATTTACACTTAAACACTCACTGTAGTAACTCGACGAGTCTCCGACACACGCCTGCGTCTATGACCGCCTGTATTTTCTCGTTGTCAGAGAGGTAAGGAAGGATCCAACACACGACGCTAGTTACTGACGTTAAATCTGGATATTTACACTTAAACACTCACTGTAGTAACTCGACGAGTCTCCGACACACGCCTGCGTCTATGACCGCCTGTATTTTCTCGTTGTCAGAGAGGTAGGGAAGGATCCAACACACGACGCTAATTACTGCCGTTAAATCTGGATATTTACACTTAAACACTCACTGTAGTAACTCGACGAGTCTCCGACACACGCCTGCGTCTATCACGGCCTGTATTTTCTCGTTGGGTCCGTCAGAGAGGTAGGGAAGGACCCAACACACGACGCTAATTACTGACATTAAATCTGGATATTTACACTTAAACACTCACTGTAGTAACTCGACGAGTCTCCGACACACGCCTGCGTCTATAACGGCCTGTATTTTCTCGTTGGGTCCGTCAGAGAGGTAGGAGAGGGCCCAACACGCGTCACTCAACACGTCCGCGTCTGTGTGGTGAAGCAACCGCGCCAGTACTGGGATACCTTTGAAAACAACAAGAAATTGAATATAAAAAGAAATTTTTACTTTCTACAATGTATTAACCGATTCGTTGCGTGTTCCATTTTCAAAAACTTTTATCTATGGCGGCGAACAATTTTTTCATGATATGCCAAGCGTGCCTTACGCCATACATTATGATGACATGCCTATAGTGTCATACGCCAGTCGTTAAAAACATTCATGACACGCCATGACATCCGCACAGAAACGGCTAACTAAATAGGGACTTTTGGTATTGATTCATTATTTGGAAACCCCGAGCAGCAAAGTATTGATACAATTATCTCATTTCTCGCTTATCTGTCTATGTTCGCGATACGGACGTAACATCTCTGCCAAAACGCCAGGAATTAAATAAATGCAAGTGTACGCGATTAATTGGTGTTTAAGTGGAAAATATGCACGAGAAATAGGCACGATGGATGTTCCAAAAAAGCCTGGGGGTTAGATTAGATCACATATTTATCAATTCGAAGTAAATCCTATCCTAAATTTTCTTCTGAGTGAGTAGGTACTCCTTGATCAACGATTAAACCTAGTTTCATCTGATAAATAAGATAAAGCTTACTAGTGCAATAATAGCCCTATTAATATAACCTTAAAGATGCCAAAATCGCATTTATGATAGATATTACACATGACTGGAGCGCATTCCATTCCTTAGCAGTACTAATTAAGAATGACGAGGCAAATCTTATTGTGTGAATAAAAGGAATGCTCATTACATGTTCGGCCGTTTATCGATGGAATGAGGAACATCACATCTGGGTTACTAATCAAGTAGGACTTTGGTGACTACCTAAACACTAATATGATGTTGATGTCAGTAAAAATCTTGGCAACGTATCTTATAAGATATTTTTCATTTTCATATTCATCATATTTTTCGACCCACTTTTTGTATTTTTTTAGACAGATTTTTTTGCTCTACACAACGGCGAGGCGCACGATTTTTTTTTTATTTGCCAAGAAAAAGGTTAAAAGGTTTTTTTTTTAGTACAGATGGTGCCTTTTTTAGGCTCTAGTGCGAGAAGTGTGTCATTTTACGTCAGGTCCAAAACTTCGGAGGGCCATCTGTACTAAAAAACGTCGTACGAGACACTTGCAAAAACGAAATTCGTAACTCGTGTTGATTTAAAACATCGCAACTCGTTTCGAATTTCATGTTTTTCGCACTTATGTCGTAATGTACTATTTTAAATTGCTCATAGTGTAGGGTAGCACCTAACTGCAGCAACCTTAGAAAAAAATTTTTTTTTAAACAAACCTGGTGCAACAGCTTCAAAGTTGGTCGGAGGATTCTTGCCTCTACAGAGGTTTGACAGTGTCCAAACAGCATTTCTAGTCATCGATAGTCTCGTGTATTTATTCAAAATTCTGAAACAAAAACAAATAATTTTATTCTTAATATGGTTTCATAAAAGCTTAGGCACACTTAGACAGACGATAAATAAAAAAATACAAGCTAAATTCGTCCTTATGGTAAGTCATTATGTGTCGGGCCCTTGTCATTTGCATATATTGTATGTCAAAACAGAAATTAGTTTTTAACTGCCACTTGCTAGTTGAACATGTGAGAATGAAATTATTGAAATTCCTAGATAACTACGTCAAGGCTCGTGGGCAGTCACCTGAAGGCATCCTAGTAATCGAACTCATAATAAATACTTAGCAGGATAAAAGTAAGCTCTTAATTTCATTTATTTCAGCTGTATAACGGTATATTTTATTAGCGAGAGAAAGTTAATACACGTCACGTCATTTGTTATTGTTTGTCGATGACAATTTAATCCCTTAGCGACTCTTACGACACCTCCGGGAAGATTTGGGGTGAAAACCAAATAAATATATTTATATTTAGTGCATTCACTCTAAAACCCCACAGGGCCTTCACTTCACTTATCAGCCTATCTCAGTCCACTCCTGGACGTAGGCCTCTCCTATTAACTATACTATGCGTATAGACACATTAGGAGGTAAATGCCCATAATCGCCACGCTGGGCAAACGGATTGGCGATCGCAGTAATGTGTCCACTATGATGACGCTGCTGCCCATCATCAATCTTGTATCAAAGGATGGTCAGTGACACTTTAATACCTTAGTCGGCTCTTACGACACCCGCGGGAAGTGTTGAGGTGGTGACAAATGTATTGTTACTGCCGTCACCACACGGCCTACCTACCACAGGGCCTGCGGCAATACAACTCTAAAATCCTCAAATTACGAGAATTTGTCTCTGTCAGTCACTCCAATGAATGCGTCATTAGCGTGACATAGAAAAATTCTCAAGTCCGCGGTATTAGGCCAGCTCGCGCACGTCACTGGCGCCCGACCCCACACAGGAACACAGCTGATTAGTCAGCAAGAGTTAGGGACGATTCAGACCGGAATGGCAGCGGCCGGCAGCGACTGACTCGTTTCGTCGCTCACGGCCGCTGGCGGCCGCCCGCCGCCTCGCGTCGTCGCTCTCGGCCGCTGGCGGCCGCCCGCCGCCTCGCGTCGTCACCGAGGCCGCTGACGGCCGCTAAACGCCACCCGTCACCGCCAGCGGCCGCTCGTGGCCTCCTGTGGCCGCTGGCATGGGCGACCGGCGGGTGTGAGTGATGGCCAGACATCGGAATTCTGGTAGCATTTTTGAGCTGTCATAGGGACTTCTCGTTTATCGACTATCGATTAACCGATTATGCATGTGTATATCGATAAATGCAGAATACAATGTAAAATAATTATGATTACAAATCGAAGTAAACAACCGGCGGTCTTATCGCTAATAAGCGATCTCTTTTAGATAACCTTTTAATACCAACTTTAAGAAAATTATAAATAGAAATTAAAATAATAATATTTTGTTAAGCCTTATTAATATTTGTGGCTTTCTTTTGGCTATTAAACATTTTTCGGAAAAAAATACTACGAGAATTGCTACTTAACATTTTCAGCCACTCAAAAGTTATCTAAACGAGTTCGCTTATGAGCGATAAGACCGCCTATTGTTAACTTCTACTTGTAATCATAAATATTTTACATTGTATTTTGTATTTATCGATATAAATATGTATAATCGGTAGTCGATAAACGAGAAGTCCCTATGACAGCTCAAAAATGCTACCAGAATTCCGATGTCTGGTGATGGCGCAACAGCCGCGCGATGCCGCGCCACAGGAACATAGCTAGGTGACTAGTCAGCAAGTTACTCTAGGAGCGGCGGCAGCACGCCGGCGGCCAGCACGGTGTCGCGGCAACGCGGCGAGTCGCCGGCCACGTTGCCGCCCATACGGCCTGGTCGCGCACACTGGCGCCCCCACACAGGAACACAGCTAGGTGACTAGTCAGCAAGTTACTCTAGGAGCGGCGGCAGCACGCAGGCGGCCAGCACGGTGTCGCGGCAACGCGGCGAGTCGCCGGCCACGTTGCCGCCCATACGGCCTGCTCGCGCACACTGGCGCCCCCACACAGGAACACAGCTAGGTGACTAGTCAGCAAGTTACTCTAGGAGCGGCGGCAGCACGCCGGCGGCCAGCACGGTGTCGCGGCAACGCGGCGAGTCGCCGGCCACGTTGCCGCCCATACGGCCTGCTCGCGCACACTGGCGCCCCCACACAGGAACACAGCTAGGTGACTAGTCAGCAAGTTACTCTAGGAGCGGCGGCAGCACGCCGGCGGCCAGCACGGTGTCGCGGCAACGCGGCGAGTCGCCGGCCACGTTGCCGCCCATACGGCCTGCTCGCGCACACTGGCGCCCCCACACAGGAACACAGCTAGGTGACTAGTCAGCAAGTTACTCTAGGAGCGGCGGCAGCACGCCGGCGGCCAGCACGGTGTCGCGGCAACGCGGCGAGTCGCCGGCCACGTTGCCGCCCATACGGCCTGCTCGCGCACACTGGCGCCCCCACACAGGAACACAGCTAGGTGACTAGTCAGCAAGTTACTCTAGGAGCGGCGGCAGCACGGTGTCGCGGCAACGCGGCGAGTCGCCGGCCACGTTGCCGCCCATACGGCCTGCTCGCGCACACTGGCGCCCCCACACAGGAACACAGCTAGGTGACTAGTCAGCAAGTTACTCTAGGAGCGGCGGCAGCACGCCGGCGGCCAGCACGGTGTCGCGGCAACGCGGCGAGTCGCCGGCCACGTTGCCGCCCATACGGCCTGCTCGCGCACACTGGCGCCCCCACACAGGAACACAGCTAGGTGACTAGTCAGCAAGTTACTCTAGGAGCGGCGGCAGCACGCCGGCGGCCAGCACGGTGTCGCGGCAACGCGGCGAGTCGCCGGCCACGTTGCCGCCCATACGGCCTGCTCGCGCACACTGGCGCCCCCACACAGGAACACAGCTAGGTGACTAGTCAGCAAGTTACTCTAGGAGCGGCGGCAGCACGCCGGCGGCCAGCACGGTGTCGCGGCAACGCGGCGAGTCGCCGGCCACATTCCCGAGCGCCCACACAGCCTGCTCGCGCACGTCGTCACTTGCACCAGAACCCACGAGTCCTACTAGCACCCCCACGGCCCCGCTTGATACTACGATGCGCGTTTGTTCGGCTGACCCTGATGCGATGTTGGTTAACGCCCATGCCGCTTCAAACTGGAAGAAAATGTAACTGTGAGCTGTGAGACGACACGAGTTTTCGCGATATCTATCTGTTGGACCTGCAGGCCTAGCGAAGATGCCGTTTTGCAATAGGGATGACTGTAGTTCAAATAAATTAATTAACATTATGCATGACATAATACACGAAGAAATTATTACTAAGATGTAGATTGCAGTTATTTTTGTACAGAACTTATATTTAATAAATTGAAAAGAACTTAAAAGAGTAGGTCAATTGGCAGTACTCAAACATGACGTTACTTTTGAGTATTTCATATAAAATTCCATAGTGTTGATCGTTTTGACAGTTCGAAAAAAGATGCTGGTTTGACTTGCCAGTCATCATGCCTATTGTATATGATAAGCGATATGTTGACCTTGGCTAGGCCAGCCGAAGTTGCCAATCGCTTACGCTAAGGAGCATATCGTAGTTTTCTCTCTCTGTCATTCTTTCAAATTGTCCTACAAAGACAGTAATCTTTCGATTACAGTTCACGATTCAGCTAACGCTCACACGTTCAATCGCGTTAGCGATTGGCATCTTGGCTATACAAACAAACAAATGAAATATTCAAAGAGAACATAAAATATTGAAAATAGCAAAATATAATAGCATTTTTGACTTGTACACATTTCTGGTACAAATCTATACACTATGTAGACTATGAACATTGAAAGTATTAGGTGCTCATGAGTAGCGGATCATGTACAATAACGCCTTGATAATAGAGGAGTGTTTACAATAGCCATAATGTTTAGAAATTGAAGGTCAAAGAGCTTGATAGAATGTACTAATGTGTGTCTTACCTGTAAAGTAGGATTCGTACTACAAGAGAGAAACTCCACAAATTTTGGAACAATGCCAGTAGCTATGACTTCGTCTATCGGCGGATTCGGCTCGCGACTCAAAAGCTTGCGGAATTTCTGAGTGGCCATGACTTGGTCCTGCGGGTTGTCGCTGTAGAGTGCCGCCACCATTGCCGGCGATATGTCGTCTGATAACGAGATGTTTATGTCATCCTGGAACAAGTTTTTTTTTTATTCCACTCCATAAAGAGTTTCAAGAACTCTACTCTAATGAAACTCATTCGTTCTAAAATCCTATTTCACGAGGGTTACCTACTATAGTCTTTTAACACGTTCGACGCCGGTGACACGCATATGTGACCGAAAATACAGTACTCCTATGCCAGTGACACACATACGTGATCAAAGTAATCTTATTCTTATGCCACTAGCATTAATCAAGTTCTCACCCCTATGCCAGTGGCATAGAAATACGAACGTTTTTGACACAGTGCTGTGTCGCCGGCATAGGAGTACAATCTTTTCGGTCACAGATGCGTGTCACTGGCATAGGATTTCTGTGAGATAATTTCGATCGGCATAGTATAAGCACTTAGTGAAACAGTACCGGAGGCGAACGTGTTAAGCCGGAAATTCGCCATAGCTGTCACTTATGATTGGCTCATGATTCATGAAAAAGTTCCTCATATACAGAGTGATATTGAACATTTACGACTTAAAAAAACATGAGTTACCTGTGTGAAATATAATTTTAGTTGACACTTTAGCCTCTGTAGCTCAGTTGGTAGTGACCCAGCATACGAAGCTGTAGTTTGCAGGTTCGGATCCCAGTGAAGACATTTATTTGTTTATCACAACTATTTGTTTCATGGTCATTGATTTAAGTAGTTTAAGTTTCTTTGTATTTTATTTAGATGTATGTATCTATATTGCTGCTTAGTACCCACAAATCAAGCCTTAAATGAGCTTACTATGGGACTAGGTTGATTTATGTAAGATTGTCATCCCATGATTATTTATTTACTTATTTAAATTATGAGACTTCGAAATTTTGAGAAACAATATACGTAATTGGAGATAAATGTCCGCGGTTGGCCCCCAGTTTACGTCGGAAGCTGTCCTTCATATGATTACTTTGTTATGCGATGATGGCAACAGACTGAATAGGTATGTCAATTAAAATAATGATAGTGATAAAATGACAATAGAAGAACATCCCACTGAAAGGTGGATATTTATGTACAAAATGACTATAACCTTGTAAAGCCCAATGTACACTACACTTCAAGGAAATTTAAACAATTCAAAAACTCAATAAAAAAGCATTTCTTTTGTGTAATTATTGATTTTGTAGGCCTGTTTCAAACATAAAAGCACTGCACTCTTCCTAACTAACTATTCAGCACTATTTCAAACATGGTAGGGTTTATATTAAAAAATAAATATAATTTAAAGAAAATAGTAAGGAGAGCCTTATGAGGAGACCCCTTTAAGTTTTTAATGATATATAAAATTTGTTCATTTATTATACTGTAATTACAACTGGGGCTGTTTCCTGAGTTCTTGAGTTCTTATATCCATAATATTTCTTTTCGTTACCGCAAGGATTACACATGAAATAAAACTATGAAAACGGGTAAACTCTGGGATGAAGTTAAATTTAATTGATATTCGCGAGTTTATTTGTTTTCATAGTTTTATTTCTTATATCCACTTTACTTAATTAGGATAGAAAACAAACCTGTAAGGCAATATCAGGGGCATTCGCTGCTGGCAAGGTGACATTTCTCCTCTTGAACAGCTGTTGCTCCCTCTTTTGTTTCCGGAGCTGCACTCCCTCCTCCTCTCGCCGCCGTCTCAGCTCGTCCGCGCTGAGACCCACATTCTTGTACCGATGCTTGTGACCACCAGACATCTAATTGGATAAAAAAGATTAGAGTATAATTACTGGTTTTGTATAGAAAATCAGTCTGTAAAATACTCATTTATCACGTATAATACAATCACAAAAGCATTTAGCATATAAATAAAAATAACTTACTATTAGTACTATTATGGATGAATATTGAGTAAATAGAGAGAAAAGTGTGAGCCCTATGCAGAAATTACTTTGAAACATTAAGATATCTCAATGTCAAGAAAATAGACTATATTTAAATTTATATTTTTAACACATAACATTGTTTTGAATTGTTTACATATCAACAACATCAACAAAGCAGTTAAAACTTCACCAACAACCAATAACAAAATACAATGAATCAGATATGGAGAATTAAGGTAATGTAACCTTGGCCTTGACTATAATGATTTATATATCCTTTTCAAAATATTTATCAAAATAATTAGAGCCAGACTTTGCATAATACTAACAGGGACTACTGTTCAAACACATTATTAGCAATCATTTATTTTGATTATTATTCGAAGATAGCTTCATTACTTCACTCAACAATTAAGAATGTTTCATTTAAGAAACTTTACATCAAGGTCAGGAGAAAAGCTATTAAAATATTCAGTTTTAGCTGGCTTGTACATTATTATAATTTATGAATACAACAAACATTGTGTAGCAAAACAATATCTGATGATTCTGATGACCATATGAGTACATCCGTATAGAGCAAACGAAACAGAGAGGCCACTAATTCTAAACAATAAGTTGAATCACTAAGGCGACTAAGCATTGAAAAATGAATCTCACATAGTGTCACTAAACTAAATTGATATACCTACAATTAATAATTTCAATAAAACAGCAGTTAATTCAATTCGATCAATGCAGCAAGCATGTATGACTAAATAACACAATCAAACTCAATTTCGTACATGCATATCGAAAGTAGTAGCAAGCTCACAATCAAACTTACATCGATAGATGACGACGGATTGTTAATGTAGAAATTTTACTGTTGTAGTGAAAACAATCAGCGCCACATTAAACATTAACCACTGACAAATTTAACTAAATGGAATTATATGAAATTCACTAACTCAAAGCCACCACATTCGTGATTTAATTCAATTGTGCATTACACTTTTTTGCAGACAGACGTCATAGTGCTTTGCTTTTTTAAATACGCTGCGTTCATATTAACCAATTGTTTAACTTTTGACAGCAGGGTCGCGTTTTTAACCGACTTCAAGAAGGAGGAGGTTTACAATTCGTCGAAATCTTTTTTTTTTTTTTATGTATGTTCCCCGATTACTCGAAGACGCGTGGACCGATTTGAAAAACTCTTTTTTTGTTTAAAAGGGTATACCTTCTAGTTGGTCCCATTGTCACCGAATCCAGATCTGATGATGGGATCCTGGAGAAATCGAGGGAACTCTTCAAATGTTGTAGGCACACATGACATTTTTCATTTATTTTCGAAGACTAATCAAGTGTTTGCATCTAGTCATGAACATCTTAAGTTGGTGATCTGATGATGGAAGGTACAACTCCTTAGCAATTAGGAGTTGGGGGATTATTCTTTAAATATAACATATTTCGTGTATTTTGGAAGCTATTTGAGTATTTGCCTTTAGGTGGTCATCCTTTCATGTTGGTGAGCTGATGATGTAAGGTACAACTCCTTAGAGATTAGGAGTTGGGGGATAATTCTTTAAATATAACATATTTCATATATTTTTGAAGTTATTCGAGTATTTGCCTTTAGGTGGTCATAGTCTCATGTTGGTGAGCTGATGATGAAAGGAATAACTCCTTAACGATTAGGGGTTGGAGGATCATTCTTTGTATATAACAAATGTCATACATTTTCGAGATCTATTCAAGTGTTTGCTTAGTAGTTATGACATGTTGGTTAGCGGTTAGTGATTCTTTAAATAATATTGGCATGCTAAGTAAGTGTTACCTTTGAAATTGTTGTTGTATTCATATAACTTCGCCAGTTCAGATTGTATGGCCTACTACAGTGCAGTACATTCTAATTATAAGTATTTAGAGGATACTGAATAACGATTTTACATTTACACTACTAAAAAGCAAAAAATAAAATATTTTAAAAATAAAAATTAAACCGCCTTCAAAAATTCGCCCGAACTAAAAAGTAAAAAATAATTTTGGTTCCTACTACTTAGGATTTCCTACCCAAACCTTTAAACCTTTTACCCTATTCATTGAAATAAAATATTATGGCTAGGTACCCTACAGATTTCTTAGAAGTCGGTGCCAAGCCAAATATGTTCACTTCGCGAGTACCTACTTATATGTATTTGATAGAGCTTTGTAACTTACTGTCACTCCGGTTATGCTTTCATCAAAATGACTGAGGCAAACCATTCTGTTGATAAAAGCGTAATCGGGGTGACAGTAAGTTACAAAGCTCTATCTAATATATACCTATGAACGTATTTGGCTTAGCACCGACTTCTAAGAAATCTGTAGGGTACCTAGCCATAATATTTTATTTCAATGAATAGGGTAAAAGGTTTAAAGGTTTGGGTAGGAAATCCTAAGTAGTAGGAACCAAAATTATTTTTTACTTTTTAGTTCGGGCGAATTTTTGAAGGCGGTTTAATTTTTATTTTTAAAATATTTTATATAAAGTTACAATTTACAATTTCGCTGTTTGCCTCTCTAACACACGCACATATTGGCTAGAAAGAGAGGCAAACCGCGAAATTGTAAATTGTAACTTTATAAAACGCGACCCTGGATGGGCTTACATGTATTACCGTTGAAAGAAAAAGATGGAGTAATCCATTATTTCAAGAGGTCGTGGATTAATACCTTTAGTTTACATAAATATAGTGAGCGGAGGGCATGACATGCCATGAACTTGAAAATCATAAATTTCTAGCATTTCACACCAATGATGAACTGACAGAATGACAGAAATGTACGAATATTTAAAGTTTTATTTTTTTACTCGGCCAACTTGAGTCAAAAGTCGTAAATGACAGGTGTGTGTAAGCCCCGTTAGATTTTTGCGTCACAGATTTTTCCTCACTGCACTTAATTTGCACACGAAGTTGCGTTTCGTGTGCAACAGACTTTAAAATCTGTCAGTGTAGTGTCAATAAAATTATGAGCAGGAGGGAAAGAGGAAAAACTACAGCTTGTCATTGTTTTTAATTTGTCGGACAAAGTGCTACAGTGCTTTTATAAAAATGATTAAACAATTTTTTCCAAGAACAACTGCATTAAGTTTTATAAGAAGAATGTGCACTCCTCCGGCTACGCCACCTCCAACACCGGCATCGGGCTCGTCTTCTGGTTCCATGTCGGCAAGATACCGACCAACAGATTTTCAGAAGTTTATCCTTGTTTGGACCAAGAAATATAAGAGCAAGGCGGAAATCCCGACATTTGTCTCGTAAGTACTGAGTCTAATTCCAGCTTAGTGATCGAATAAATTTGTGGAGAATATTGTTATGCAATATAGTTTAATAGAGGTATGATTTATAAAAATCTGAAGGTCAAAGGTGTTGTTTTCTATTGTAAGCATACACATACATGACTTTGTATAGACTGATAAGAGAAATCACTTACATTTTACTGTGTTATTTATATACCTTGTTTTCATTTCAGGGCTGAAGTAATTGAAAGGTCCCGCAGTGAAGCCCGCATAAAAATCTCGAATATTCTTATGATCCTGACTGCACTCGCAAGTTTTGGTGCCATCATGGCAGGAAAAGCTGCCGCAAAGAGAGGGGAATCTGTCCATCAGATCAACATGGACTTCCATAAACAATATAGGGCAGAGCAAGCTGAAAAAGAAGCATCAGCTGCTAAGTAAAGCAGAGCATCAGTCAAACTCATGCCTTAAGCCATAACAGCCCAAATATTGCTACACCTGCTGCTGCAGGTTGTAATAAGTGTTGTGTACTTTAGATATTATTAGATTAAGAATTTTATTGCAATAAAACCACTTTTAACCAAAATCTATTTATAATATATACACTATAAACTCAAAAACATTTTTTCAATTCTCAGTCTTCATAAGTTATCAGGCTTGTAGTAGCTTCTACACTTCTCTGTAAACAGTTTTGTTGTTTTTTCACGGATCACCTCTTCAACACTTAATTCTGTTTGCAGAAGACGTAGCTGGAACAAAAAAGTATTATTAAGCATAATATGTAACAATATTTTAATAAATATACATAATATATTTTACACTATTGTAACCATTATAATTCCCTTAATCCTTAGTGTAGATTTAATTCATGTTCATGACCTTGAATCTAATAGAACTATATTAATTATATGTATAAATTATTTTACTGCATTATAAGATTGCATTATTGGCAAAGTACAAATTGTTGACTTGATTGAAATTGCTGACTAAAAATAAACAGGGCACTTGTACAGCTAATTATAAAATTCCTCACTGCTCTGGTTTTGGCAAGCTCTTATTTTAGATGTACATACATAGTTAGATACATGAAACAATTTATTATTGGAAAAATATATAGGAGCATGAATCTTCAATAATTTCAGCAACCAAAATTTGCTAAGATAGACAGCTATTATATTAATTTATACAAGAGAATTATTTTATTGAGAATAGTGTTTTTTTTTCTTTTGCCTATGACACTAGATAATTATATTAAGCCATAAGAAGTATGATTGGATCATGGAATGCCAAAATACTTGCCTATCTAATCCTCAGCATATACAAAGACATGTACACATGCAATAAATAGTCACATTAAACATGGTGCAAATCTTTAACAAAAGTTCTCAAGTGGTCTTTTCATAGCACATACATCCATAAAATATACATATCTCACACACCCACACGTTTATTCCCTATCTCTGTTGCTCAAGATATAGTGGATTGCATAGACAATATGAAATTTCGCTAATATGATGAAACAGTTTACCTTTCGTTGCTCTGCTTTTAAATTTTTGAATACATCATAATCATCTGGCCTCTCCTCCTTAGCTGCTTTCAATTTTTTTACAGTATCTGCTGTGGAAACAATGCAGTTTTTAATGACAGCTTCCCGGTCCGTATGTCCCTTCTGGATCTGCGAGTAAAACTCGGCACATGCTGAAGTTGCATCTATTTTCTTCTGGAAGGACTCTGTGGGTATGGATGTGTTAAGTGCATACACTATCTTGTCGTCCAATACGCGCATTTTCTTCAGGACATCCTACAACACAATTAAATGAGATTTTAAGTGATAAACTACGTTACGTCTGTTGATTTTCAAGCTATTTTAATTGTTCTGTTGCTAGTCGCACTACAGAAACAATCACATTATCACATAATTTCATACGTATATTCCTATTGATAGATATCAACTCCGAGTAAACTATAAAAACATTTTCTTTTATTTATGATAATGATAAGGATATACTACCGGCCCGTGTTCTAATTTTAGACCCAAAAAATTATCATTACCTGGAACTCCGAAAAATCTGGACAGAACATTGCCACGCTTAAACTATCAAGATTAAATAAAGAGTTCCGTAAATCTTATAAAGATCACGATGTTTATTTAAACTAATTAGATAACAAACTTCGATTCATTTTAGTTTCGATTGAAATATTGTAGGTTGGAATTTAGGCACATTCTGAAACTACACTAACAGCATGAAACAACAATTTTCAAACTAACTTTCTTAATTGTTATTATATAAGTATGTAAGGAGTACTTACTTGAGAAATCCTCAACATTAGTTTCTCTTTAATTATGTTGTTGTTGTGCTTGGTTTTTACTAAGTTTTAATCTATCTAGCATATGTGTCCAATGTAAAAATCAATCTTTATGCACGATTTCGAACGGAAAATCTTCTAAATACTGATAGCACAGACTAAATAAACATTTGTCCACTAAGGTCACTGTAGATTTAATATTGATGAATAGCTACCAACATAACAAACATTCAGAGTAATTTTATACAGATTTAAATTAATGACAACTATTTGCGAAGGTTTATTGTTTCAAAATACGTTTATTTTTATAGTCTTGTATTTGACAGACTTTTAGTGTTATTACTTTTACATGTTTACGTACATTTCCCAAACATTTCCCGTTATATTCTATAATATTGCTGAGAATACTACCTTTTTGGTTCTCTGTTCACTACTCTGTGGCTTAGTTGTGACAACTCCGTATGTTTGACAGTTCTTTCGCATTTGACAATTCAAAATGAAGTACGTTTTCGCAATTTCTGTTTTATATCTTAATGTATTTGTGTAATCTTTTGACAATTTCTACTACAAATATTCGAAAACTAAAATCCTGTGTGTTGTTCTTACTATGTCTCAATTATTTTCAGGATCGGTCTGTGCGCGTATAGTGGATACAAGATCTATCCCGGCCATGGGAAAACTATGGTCAAAGTGGATGGCAAGGTAAATATGTGTTACATTGTTTGCATAGTACTAATTATATTTCAGTGACACATTATTCGTCACATAGTTCTTTCAGTAAATTGACAAAATAGCTATGTTTACACCATTTGATCTCATAACCTCTAAGTAGGAACAAGTATCCATTATTCAACGTTCATATGGGAACAAGTATCCATTATTCAATATTCACATACAAATGCTATCAACTCATATATAAAGGCTTCGAATTCTAGATTGGTTTTATATTTCGCAATTTCATTCAACACTAACGTTTTTCACGTTTTCGTTCTTTATTTTTCAGAGCTTCACATTCTTGAACTCAAAATGTGAGGCCGCTCACTTGATGAGGAGGAATCCTCGTAAAGTAACATGGACTGTGCTCTACATGAAAGATCCTTTTTATTGATTCTATTCAACTTCCACTTGCTACAAAAGTTAGTGGAATACTCAAGGTTGTTTCCTCTGTATTTAAATGTCTGTATATATTTGGCATTCACAATATAAGCCTCAATTAGCTTACCCCATGGTGGTGGTCTTGGTTGATTTAAATAAGATTGTTTCATTATATTTATTATTATTATAACTTCAGACGCAAGTTCAAGAAAGGTCAAGAAGAAGAGCAGACCAAGAAGCGCACCCGCAGGACTCAGAAGTACCAAAGAGCTATTGTTGGTGCCTCCCTCAGCGACATCATGGCTAAGAGGAACATGAAGCCTGAAGTGCGCAAGGCTCAGAGAGATCAGGCTATCAAGTAAGTACAGCCTGTCCTTTATGTGCAAAGTATGACAAGCTCCTATGTGTTGAACCTTTAACTAATGAGGTGGGAGTCTCATAGACGTTGCATATTTATTGTAAACTTTATGCACATGGTGTAAAGTTGTGATTATTTTTACTCAAAATCACCTCGCTAGTTAAAGGTAAAAATAGCTTGTAATCATATATCAATGACATTGTTTTATAACAAGCTCCTTAAATATTTTACTGGCAGTAAAACATTTCATTATTGTCCCATGAAAACTGAATTCTAAAATTTAATACACATTGATAATGTTTTTATTAAAAGATTTTGTTGTTATTCAAAAGATAAGGCATAATTTAATTTTATAACTGTTTCTATTAGCCATATCATTTTATTAGAGAAAAACAATGACATTAGATAATTAAATAACATTAGATTAAATTATAAACTAAACCCTAACATATGCACTAACTTATAAAATAACCACAATACAATCTGTTTCTGGCTTTTTGTGACTGTTTTCCTGTTTTGAAATCAAATTCATGTTTTCCAAAATACCTACCAATTACCCTTAGCTCAATATTGACTCAGTGTCCGATTAAAAATATCAGATATACATATGAATATCATATTATCATAGCAGAGGCTTACAAGGCAAGTCCTTTATTCCATAATTTAATGTGTGTAAGCTACAGTAGCAGAGTCAAGTGGCTGTGACATATGAATTGATGTGTCAATGAGTTTGTAATGTTTCTGTTTTAGCCATATTAGTTATGCAAATATGCATCCTTAACCCTCTATAGGGTACCAGTGTCAAAATAACCAACCTGTAATCCCATACTTTTTTCTTTTACATAATTTGTAGTTTAGGATGGTGAACAAGCTTGAATTCATGTTTTTTTAAGTTGTTTTCATTGCTTAGAATAATTAGAATGGAGCATAGAAAAAAAAAATAGATTTATCATAAAGTTGGCTGTGATATATGGAAGGAGAGATGAAGATGATAATTGATAAATCTTTGTATGTCATCTACAAAAGTATGTTGGCTATGTTGCCAACTGTATTCAAATTTAAACCTTCCTTTAGTAGTGGTATAAGTTCCATTCAATGTGTATATATATATTCATAGATGTGACTGTACATTTGATGGTAATGTTAACTTTGCCCTCAGCTGTATATGGTTAATGCTTTTCTTCATTCTTACTCTAAATAGAAACATAGTTTATGTGGAAGGTTTGAATTCCAGTGTATAGTTTAGGCAATTCCATAGTGTAGTGGCGAAACTAAGGCGCAAATATTAAACAGAACCCTTTGCCTATGCAATTATGTTTCAATTTGAAATAAGTCAGTCCTGCAGATTTTGTAACAAGAGGTCTCCAAGGAGGTTGTACCACGAAAATGATTCAAAACTTCAAACCCTCTTACATTTACTGCATCCATTGTAAACATCCTAATTTATATTTCTGTCTCAATTAGCTTCAGTGCATTGGATACTGAAGTTCATGGTGACAGCAATTTGAATTTGAAAAGGATTTTCCACTAACTGAGCTGATGCTACGTTATTAATGCGCGTTTACTTTCTATCAATCCCGCTCGTACTTGCGTTTTGGCGCGAGCGAGCTGGATAGAAAGTAAAAGCGCGTTAATAACGTCGCGGCAGCTCATGGTACGGCTACTGTACTCCATAGTCCAGAATTCCAGATTGCATTTGTATTAACTAAGTTATTTGAATTTCAGGGCTGCCAAGGAACAGAAGAAGTCCACCAAGGCTGCCAAGAAGGCGACCGCTCCCCCCACAAAGGCAAAGGCCGCCCCTAAGGCTAAGGCCGCTAAAGTGAGCCAGAAATCTGCGCCTCGCGTTGGTGGAAAACGATAAGACCTTGTAATTAAACATCTAAGCTAACATTGCAGTTTTATTTTATATCATTGAATTTCTAATCGACGTCAGTTACCGCTCCCATGAAGCCAATATGCCCAATATAATTTTATTATAGCTGTATTTTCCAAATCATATCTTCAACAGTTTTAATTTGACCCGGACCGTGTTTTTTGGTAACCCTAAAGGGTTACCAAAAAATAATTTCAGAATGCACTGCCCGTGAGGTTTTAGGAAGCAGACGTTAGGGGTAGTTAGCAGGTTTTTTGCCAACACCACAGTTTAGAAAACCATGGGTGGTATTTCTGAAGACCCCAATCCGCTCGCATGTTTTACTTTCAGTTTGTGTCAGGATTCGAAACTCACCATCCTTAAATGGCTTAAAAATGCCCAAAAACATGTCCCAGTGCACTTTTATTGTGTGTAAAAAGAACATCATCATCAGCCTATGTTAATCTACTGCTGGACGTAGGCCTCTCCTATTAACTATGCGTATAGACGCATTAGGAGGTAAATGCCCATAATCGCCACGCTGAGCAAGCGAATTGGCGATCACAGTAATGTGTCCACTATGATGACGCTGCTGCCCATCATCAATCTTGTAGAATGGTCAGTGACACTTCAATCCCTTAGTCGACTCTTACGACATCCGCAGGAGTTGAAGTGGTGACAAATGTATTCTTAGTTCTTACTGCCGTCACCACACGGCACACGTAACATATTTGCAAAGGTGGATTAGGACTAAACGATGCTCGATTCAATCCCCCACTCTATGAAATCGACGAATCACGTTTTGTGCAACGAACGAATTTTGTAGTTAGTGGGATAGAATAAGCATTCGCTCGTTTGGTCTAAATCCACATTTTTTTTTTATATTACGTCGGTGGGGTGGCAAACTGGCCGTATGCTTATACGTCCCGCCTGATGGAAAGCAGTCACCGTAGCCTATGGGCGCCTGCAACTCCAGGGGTGTCACATGCGCGTTGCCGACCCAATAAGAACTTGTACACACCTTTAGAGGATTCTTTCCACATCGGATAATAACGGAGCCGTGGGAGGATTTCAAGGCACGAAGTAAATACTTCTATTAGACAATAGCCGGATCGACACTGTCTGACAAGGATATTGCGCCTCATTCAGTGTGAACCCGTATCATTACAAAATAAATCAAAATGAAAATACACCTGTTCAGAATTCGATCCAGTCTCCGTTTTTCTTTCCCTATTCAAATTTGAGAATCGTTAGTATCTTCCGACTCGAAAAGCGTTTGCAGCGTACCTTACCCACTGTTTACCCACGAGTATGAAATTGACACGAGCAAGCGTAAGGATTCTGTAGTTTCTAAAATGGAATGCTGAGCGTAGCGAGTGTTTTAACGTACGAGAGGGCAAAACAGTTTTGCTTTATGTCATATATGGGTCAAACGAGACTGTCTAAATAGATACTCATTGGTACCTTTTATCAAAAGGTGAAATAAAATAACTATTCATTTTATATAATTTTATTAGCGACAAAATGCATCGCAAATAACATGTGTTCAGACATGATTCAATTGTTTTCTCGGATATTTACAATATCAGTGCTACTTCCATAATTACTATATTGAATTACATTATTTAAAATGTTATAGCAATGGAACTACTACAGGACAAGATTAGACATAACTTAGTCCTGTCCCCTGGTCGTTCTTTCGAATAAATAGATTTTATATTCTCCCTTACACTACTTTGATACATTTACTTAGGTGCTCTTGGCTAGAGTCTCAGCCTTGGCTACAACTTCCTCGATGGGTCCGACCATGTAGAAGGCGACCTCGGGCAGGTGGTCGTACTCTCCCTGCAGGATCTTGGAGAAGCCCTTGATGGTCTCCTCGAGCGGCACCAGCTTGCCGGCGTGGCCAGTGAACACCTCGGCCACCTGGAAGGGCTGCGACAGGAACCTCTGGATCTTGCGCGCGCGCGCCACCGTCAACTTGTCCTCCTCAGACAACTCGTCCATACCCAGGATGGCGATGATGTCCTGGAGCGATTTGTAGTCCTGCAGGATCTTCTGTACGCCACGAGCGACGTTGTAGTGCTCGGCGCCGATGATGTTGGGGTCCATAATACGCGAGGTGGAGTCGAGAGGGTCCACAGCGGGGTAGATACCCAGCTCGGCGATGGCACGTGACAGTACAGTGGTGGCGTCCAAGTGAGCGAAAGTGGTGGCTGGGGCGGGATCAGTCAAGTCATCAGCGGGCACATAGATGGCCTGCACTGAGGTGATGGAACCCTTCTTGGTGGTGGTGATTCTCTCCTGCATAGTACCCATGTCAGTGGCCAAAGTTGGTTGGTAACCCACAGCGGAAGGAATACGACCCAGCAGAGCAGATACTTCAGAACCAGCCTGAGTGAAACGGAAAATGTTGTCAATGAAGAGTAGCACATCCTGACCCTCCTGGTCACGGAAGTACTCGGCCACAGTCAGACCAGTGAGCGCGACACGTGCACGCGCGCCTGGGGGCTCGTTCATCTGGCCGTACACCAGCGACACCTTAGAGGTCTTGTCCTTCAGCGAGATTACACCAGACTCAATCATCTCCTGGTACAAATCGTTACCCTCGCGGGTACGCTCGCCCACTCCAGCGAACACAGAGTAGCCACCGTGCGCCTTGGCTACATTGTTGATGAGCTCCATGATGAGTACGGTCTTGCCGACTCCAGCGCCACCGAACAGGCCGATCTTGCCTCCCTTGGCATACGGAGCCAGCAGGTCCACCACCTTGATGCCGGTCACCAGGATCTCCTGCTGCACGCTCATGTCCACGAACTCGGGCGCCTCAGCGTGGATGGCCGCCGTCTTGTCGGTGGGGATGGGGCCGCGCTCGTCGATGGGCTCGCCGATCACGTTGATAATGCGCCCGAGCGTCTCCGCGCCCACGGGGATGCGGATGGGCGAACCGGAATCGTGCACGGGCTGTCCGCGCACCAGACCCTCAGTACCGTCCATGGCGATGGTGCGCACAGTGTTTTCTCCCAAGTGCTGCGCGACCTCCAGCACGAGCCGGGGCTGCCTGTTCTGCACTTCCAGGGCATTGAGGATGGGGGGCAGGTTGTCTTCGAACTGTACGTCTACGACGGCACCGATGACAGCGACTACTTTACCTTGTCCCTTGCCTGCGGCCTTGGCTGCATAATCACGTTTGTTGACCAGAGCTCCAGCGACTAAGGGTGTCTTATCGGCTACAGATTTGTCCACTACCGACTTCGCGGCCAATCGACCGGCTCTACAGGCGGTAGAGAACATTTTCGTATATTAATTTAATCGATCGAATAAGAAAAAAATTTAAAGGGTTACGTTCACTCCGAAAATTTACGTAAGCGGCAGCAAGTGCGAGACGATGAGGAGAGGGGTAGGGTAGGTCGGACGAGGGCGGGGGAAGGGATCCGTCACAGAGTAGATAAAGATGTGATCAGTTTAATTAATAAAATTTTACTTATTATCCCAAAAATACCACGTTTCAAACATAATAATACAAATTGTTAATCAAGATTTACACTAATTCATCTGATTATCATTTTTATTTGCCTTTCCATTATGAGTGATCACCGTTACTCGCTATCGACTGCGATTATAAACAACTTTTTATATAGGCGGAACAGTAAAAAGAATTTTTTTTTATGAATATTTGGCTTACGATACGTCACATCAGCTATCCGTCACTGTCACTGTCAGTTTAGGCTAAAAACACGCTTCATTCATATGACTGATTAAAAGATTATTGTTGAAAATATATTTTATTTTTAATTTAATTGAACAAGTGCAGAATTATAAATACTACCGACACATAATAATTAAAATCGTTCAAAAATGGAGTACATCTCCCCAGAAAATGCTACAGCTGCCAATGGCACCCGGATGTAAGTAGTTTTTGTAGGTTAATCTAGATTCCTGAATTCTCTAAAATATCTTGAAATATCAGCACTTAAACCATTATTTCAGACTTAATTTTATACGATTTTACGATATATTGTATCTAATTGTTTCCAGACTTTGTTGTCAGTGTGCAGTTCCGATAGAAGCAAACCCCTCCAACATGTGTGTAGCATGTTTGAGGGCTCACGTCGACATTTCTGAGGGTGTCCCGAAACAGGCTACACTCTTCTTCTGTAGAGGGTGCGAAAGGTACGAACTACATATTCTTGGTTGTACATTATACATTTTATCATTACACAACAGTAAACACTATCTTAAATTGTTATGAAACTGCCTTAAATTATATTCGATGGAGAACAACCACTTTGTTTTGTTGTTTCTCATTGTAAATTCAAGACTATTTTTCAGTAGTTTTTAGGATGAAAGACTACTGGCCCTCATTATTTTGTTAAATGTTTCTGAAATCCACAATGGCGAAAATATGAGAACTTAGCCTAACTTTACAGATTATTAATTTAGTTAGTCAATGATAAAAAATACGAAAAAAAATCATAATATACTATGTATTTGTAATTGTCACTGAGGCTATCTGTTCTAGTGACAAGCACATACTGTTACATAGGTAATGTTGTTTTATAGGTACCTTCAACCACCTGCAGAATGGGTAGTGGCTGCACTTGAGTCCCGTGAGCTGCTTGCCCTCTGCTTAAAGCGGCTGAAGGGGCTGAACAGAGTAAAGCTGATAGATGCTGGTTTTGCCTGGACTGAACCCCATTCTAAGAGGATCAAAGTGAGCACATTGAATTCTTGATTTATGAGTTTCATACTGCTGTAGAACACTATTGTATATGTACTAGGAAAGCAGACATCAGTATCATTTATTTGTGCTTGCATTTAAATTCTGCTGACTCATACTTGAGTCAAGTTGAGGTAAATGACATTCTCATAGATTATACTCTATATTCTCATAGATTCTGTATTACTGGGAGTAATGTGATTTATGTACCTAAAGAATCCCCCCATAAATATGCTCTAACTATAATATTTGTATTGGGTACTCCAGAAATATGCATGCAAAATATAATAAAAAAATTTGATGCCTCTATTTTTTTCCTCCCTGATATAAACATGAATTTTATTTACTGTACTGTACATTTATGTTGCTAGCAGTGTTTATAATTTTTAAACATATAGGTACTAATGTCTTGATAATAGAGCTATGTTCCAATATTTATGACCAACATTCTCTAATGATGATTCTACTTCATAATTCTTTCACTCAACTATACAAACTTCTAATACCCCTCAGGTAAAACTAACAGTACAAGGTGAAGTAATGGGTGGTGCAGTCCTCCAACAGACCTTCATAGTTGAGTTCAGCATCCAGCACCAGATGTGCGATGCCTGCCACCGCTCCGAGGCCCAGGATTATTGGCGTGCATTAGTGCAAGTCAGGCAACGCGCTAATAACAGGAAAACTTTTTACTACCTGGAACAACTGATATTGAAACATAAAGCACATGAGAACACCCTTGGTATCAAACCAAAGCATGGTTAGTAATTTATTGCTCTTTACAGGACAGAATAATGTTGCAATTGATTTGTTAGAAAAAAGTTCTGAATCGGTTAGCCTTAACCTTTTGACCGCCACAGACGGCCATAGACGACAACGGAATATGGAGACTACGACGCCAATGACGGCACTGGCTGATAGTTTCGCCAATGCAATAGGAACTTACTCAATTTGGCTTAAACAATCATTGTGGCATCTGGAGCTCAGCATAACCCACCTTTCGTTTTATCTCTGTTTAACCCAATGGTTGACTGGTAGAGAATGCTTTTTAGCTTTAAGTCCACCATTTGTACATTTTTCTTTGCTCTCGCAATAAAAGTTTAAATAAATCAAATATTCCTTTGCTGTCTGGTAGGTAAAAGGTTAACATCAAGTTATCATTTATCAGTTGAAAGAACATCAGATACGATTTTAATGTTTCAGATGGATTGGACTTCTTCTACACAACAGAAAGCCATGCCCGCAAGATGGTAGATTTTATTCAGTCTGTACTTCCCATAAAATGCCAACATTCCAAGAAGTTAATATCGCATGACATACACAGTAATGTCTACAACTACAAATTCACATTCAGTATAGAGATTGTACCACTCTCTAAAGACAGTGTGGTGTGCCTCCCGAAGAAGTTATGCCAGCAACTTGGAGGCATTTCTCCTATATGCTTGGTGCATAGAGTCACAAGCACTATACATTTGATTGATGCAAATACTGGACAAGGTAAGATCTTAGGAAGTTTTTTTTTTTTAATACTTAGTACTGATAAGATTAAGACTACCCATCAAAGCTTCTGGCAATGCCCTGTGATGGTTAAAGTTGTATGCGAATATATGATATGAGAATATATGCCTCTATTCTGACCTCACGTTTTATCAAGGTAAATTCAACTTACAAGGTAATTTGTTACTTTTCAGTGTGTGATGTCTCCGCTACAGTTTATTGGAGGAACCCTTTCAATCCGATTTGTAATCCAAAACAGCTGGTTGAATATATCGTCATGGATATTGATGTTTTAAAGGAACATGTAAGTAATTCACTTACCTTGCTTTTGCAGGTATAGCTACCAAATATTGTTTGTATTATCTATGAAATAGCATCTATAAAAATCTAATGAGTGGCTTGACATTTAATACTACTTTCTTAAAGGAAAATTATAATAACGTAGACAAATCAATACCAGTGGCGTAGCGTGCCTTGTCGGGGCCCCGTATAAAAATTTTTTGGAGGCCCTTATATGGAGGTAATATAAGTTAGAAAGTTTTTATTCTTTTTCCTTATACACTTTGGGGGCCCCCGTGGCCCGGGGCCCCGTATAATTGATACGGCAAATACGGCAGTAGCTACGCCCCTGATCAATACATCATTTTAATATTACCTATACCTACCAAAAAGTCATATAATGGATGTGGAATCATTGTCACGTCACAATATTACGAGTTGGCATAGTAAAATTTTAAATATACACTTAGGGACTCTGGTATGTCCTTACCTTACACTGTGTCCAACACCATTAGCAGATGGGTAGCAGCATCCTTTAAAATATGGTATGGTGTACTCAGTGGCGTAGCAAAGAGGGGCGGCGCGGCGAGGGCGGGCGGTCCGCCCCGGGTGTTACCATTTTTGGGGTGACACCGACCTGGATGCTTAGCCAAGTTGCCAATCGCTAACGCTTAATAGCGTATCGTAGTTTTCCCTCTGTGTCACTCTTTCATATTAGTGTGACAAAGACAGTTAGCTGCCTTTCGCTTACGATTGACGATTAAGCGTTAGCGATTGGCAATTTGTCTAAGGCACTGGTCTCACCACGAGCTACTAGGCTATGAACTATTGGCTATAATATTACTATACTCGCCGAGCTATCAGCTATCACCGCCGGGCGAGTATCGCCGTGTCTCTTTTATTTACACGGGAGTGCGTATCTTTTGTTCGTGTCTCTCAAAAAAAAAATGGGGGATTTTCGGGGATTCCTCCACTATTAATAATTAATAGCACTAGCTCAGCTCTAAGTATGATTCGGAGATTCCCGCAAAAGAGCCTGACGCTGTCGTGGCAGATTCTGTCCCATACTCGTTTTATTCTCTTTTGTTTCGTGGAGTGTGTTGAATTGAATTGTTAAACGTGTATTATCCCTGGGGTGACACCACCAATTTCCGCATCGGATGCCGCCTAAGGTAGCTACGCCACAGGGTGTACTCATATGACTGCAATCGCCAACTGGCCAGGCAAGCGTGGCGACGGCTTTAATCCCACTAGGGGAAGCCTATTTCCAGAAGTGGATGTCTATCGGCTGAGGAAAGTGATCCCCCAAAGATTACCACAATGACCGGTCCCGCGCCACCCGCATCCAACGGATTCCTGCGACCTTCATCAGGTCATCAGATTCATTATGGGGGGTTTTGCCATAATCGCCACGCTTGTGGCGGGTTGGCGATCGCAGTGCCTGCACCGCACTTTAGGGATGCTGCTGCCCATCCCCCGGTGGTCTTGGTCGTAGTTTTCAGACAAGTGATGAATGATTATTGATTAATATATGCCCATGTCACTAGGAAAAGAAGTCCTTCCCCGGCCAAGGCATGTTGTCGAACAAACACGTGGTAGCCGACGTGTGGGTGGTGAAAGCGAGTGAACTAGGGCTAGATGTCAGCCCGGTTCACACCAAGACACACCTGGGACACGTGCTCAAACCCGGCGACACCGTGATGGGGTAAGAAAATTATAATGCAAACGCTAATGCATCATTCAAGTGTGTACACGACCTTATTGCCTTGGTGTTAAGTGTTATGGCATTTTTTCCGTATTCATATTTTAGAATTTGAATGTACAGTCGCTATCAGATATATCGTAGTGTCCGGAGCGCTCAAGAATATCTGAACACGCCTCTATCGTTATGGCAATAAAGACTGTACCAGACTTATTTTGTTTTATAAATATTTCAGATTTTGATATTCGAAATAGCAATAGTAACATCATTTTGCATAAAACCAGCGTGACTCGGGCAATAAAATAATAAATTTATTCACCCCTGTATATTCTATAGCTACAACCTCGGCGACTCCAACGTGAATGACTCGAACCTCGACAAGCTGGACCGCTCCATAGTACCAGACGTCTTCCTGGTGAAGAAATACTACGGGGAGAGAGCTGCCCGCCGCCGCGCTCGCAACTGGAAGCTCAAGCACATGGCTGAAGAATTGCACGACGGAGCCAGCTCCACGAATGAGTAAGTTCATTCATAATATGCCGTGTGGTGACGGCAGTAAGAATACATTTGTCACCACCCCAACTCCTCCTGCGGGTTTCGTAAGAGTCGACTAAGGGATTAAAGTGTCACTGACCATTCTACAAGATTAATGATGGGCAGCAGCGTCATCACAGTGGACACATTACTGCGATCGCCAATCCGCTTGCCCAGCGTGGCGATTATGGGCATTTACCTCCTAATGCGTCTAAACGCATAGTTAATAGGAGAGGCCTACGTCCACCAGTGGACTAACATAGGCTGATGATGATTCATAATATTACCAGCCACTGATCACGATTGGACTCCAATGTTGATCACGCCATAGTTCCCAATGTCTTCCTCGTGAAGAATTACTGTGGGGAGTGGACCACTTCGCAAATAGAACTCGAGCATGGCTGAAGAGTTGCACGATGGAGCCAGCTCTACTAATGAGTAAGTTCATCATCATCATCATCATCATCAGCCTATGATAGTCCACTGCAGGATGTAGGCCTCTCCTATTAATTATGCGTATAGACGCATTAGGAGGTAAATGCCCATAATCGCCACGCTGGGCAAGCGGATTGGCGATCGCAGTAATGTGTCCACTATGATGACGCTGCTGCCCATCATCAACCTTTTATCAAATAGTGGTCAGTGACACTTCAATCCCTTAGTCGACTCTTACGACACCCGGAGGAGGAGTTGGGGTGGTGACAAATGTATTCTTACTGCCGTCACCACACGGCCTAATGAGTAAGTTACCAGTCACTAACCTCTCCTAGACGACAGCTTCGAAAAGCTTAGGGCAGAATGTAGACGCGACAATTTGGCCGCACATAGAAATATCGAATTAAGTATGCGCCGTTTTTTTTACCGCTAAGTTGGTTTGCTGGACATTACATATCTAGTAAATACATAATATTTACCTAATTATAGATTTAATGTTAGTTAAAAGATGCTACATTTAGGGTATCTCCAAATCCATCGACGCAGAATCGGCTTGGTAATAAAAGAGTGAATAAAAGAGACACGGCGACATTTTTTTATAGAGCAGTTATCTTTTGTTGGTTTTTATAGAAAGTAACTCATAACCAGAGGTCGGACAAATGTGCGTTCTTGTTCGCAATAATATGGATGTGACTCCAAGTTGATTGAATAATTAATCATTTAACCATTTTCAGAAAATTACCTATTTGACACCGGTAACTATGAAAACCTTTGTAAATTGCCACCTTTAAGCTTTTAAATCAAATTTCAAGAAATTATTCGTTGAATTATTTATTTGGGGTCATGTCCATATTATTGCGAATAATGACGCACATTTATCCGATCTCTGCTCATAACTTACTCGCGGTGGACCAGTGCCTATACCGGTGAAAAAGAACTTTATGCCGTCGGCATAAGAGCAACAAAGCCGTCGATCGGCACGTATTGGTTCGGCCGACGTAGAATTTGATTTACCGTCGACATTGTTTTTTCGACTGACTTGAGCCGATTCCGCGTTGATTGATTTCGGGCAAATCTTAATACCAGAGGTCAATCATCAGACGCTCGAAACAAATGTTATTTAAGCCTATACGAAGAAACATCTCTCTTAAAGTTTTAGCTTTAATGATATAGAAAACATTATAAAAATAGTGAGGTAGCCACACATACATCAACACACTCATATGCACACATATATCAACACACTCATATACACATATGCATACACAAGTTCATACATCTACATTGTCTTTTAACGGTTTTCTGCGATACCGGCTGCGCCGAGTGCGGAGACCGATAACATTTTTGTGCAAATAATATGGAAATAAATGTCTTATGTCTTAAATAAACCCTTTCTCTAACAGGGACTACAACGAGTTCCTAGACGACCTGGAAGAAGACCCAGCCTTCCGACAGAACATCAACATTTTCAAGCGCAGCAACATCGCCGTCGACACGGACGAGATCGACCCATCGCTGCCTCGCATCACGCTTGCTGAAATGCTCGAGGACTTGAATATTGAGGACGTAGAAATGAGCGAAGTTTGAAAAATCCTGCGACCATAATTATACAAGTGTAGTGAGAAATTACTTGCCTTCGGAAACGTTCGTAAACACATGCTGTTTCAGGCAGTGTCACCGAGTCTGACTGAAGTAGCTTGACAGCTATTACTGTCAGTCTCAATGAGATAGACTGAAACAGCATGACGTTGACGAACGTTTCCGAAGGCAAGTCATTTCTCACTACATCTGTACAGGGTGGCCTATTCAAATCGGTCAGTATGGGAAAGTCTGAAACTATAAGACATACGAAGATTTGTTCTTAGAAACCATGTCACCAATTTTGATAAAAAGAAAAACTGCATTCATACATTAAAAAAAAAACTGTACCCAGCTAGGGAATCGAACCCGGTTGTTTTGAAAAAACATTATTACTATTTCTATTCAGATATGGAATTCATTGTTTTCACGTACTTAAAGGGGATTGGGTATTTTTGTATGGACTAGTGGCGTCATTTTTTTTTTCAGCGGCCATCGTTTATTTTACTACTATTTTGTAGTGCTACCTTAGACTAGCTTATTTACAAAATAAGTTTTTCCGTATGTAATATCGGAGCCAAGATATGGCCCTTCAAACAATGTTATTGGACCAGTGAATATACGTAACTAAGACAGGTTTAGGAGACTTACAGGCTTATTTAACTCGATAATACTACTAACAAAGATACAAGGATATTGCACTTAAAGTATATTAGTTAATTTAACCGACTTAAAAAAGAAGATCTTAGGTATATGAAAATGCAACTGTATTTTCTTATGCGATTTCTATGCTGTCTATTTAGTGAACATTAAAAATGTTGCAAAATGGTTTCAATAGGCGAAGACGGTTCACCCTCTGACTACACCATAAGGAAACACAGGTGTGATGCACACATGCAAAATGTTTTGACATATTTCCAAGTAGGAAATGTACATAATTAGATTAGTTTTTAGATTGGAATTGTTACTAATGCTTTCTTATGTATACAACACAACATATTATGTGACATTCTTTGGGATAAGGGGTCTTATTGTCGATGGCTCTTACGTCCGGTGACGTCGTATTTGTTTACAAACATGGCTCATAACGCCGTAAGCGCCAATGACAATAACGTCTCTTTTCCCAGATAACGTCATTTGTAATTTTTAGTAGGTATTACGTTAAATTACTTTTTTACACATTTTCTGTCTTGTCGTAAACTTCATTCTCAATATTATCTTGGCGAATCACTCTCTCTAAAAACTGTGCCGGGGGATCTAGATGTTCTTGATACCTACCCCATCCCAAGAACCATATAAATGACATAAAGGTGCACGCAGATCAAAAGAGCATTCGCTGTTCTATCCCCCTACTCTACGAAATTCGATCGTTAAGGTGCGTTTAAACCAAAAGAACTTCGCTGTTCTAGCGCCCGTTCTACGAAATCAACCAATCACGTTTTGTTTACCGATCGAATTTCGTAGAGTGGGAGGTTAGAACAGCGAATGCTCTTTTAGTTTAACCGCACCTTTACGCGAAAGGTGATTCGTTGATTTCGTAGAGTGGGGGATAGAACAGAGAATGCTCTTTTGGTCTGCATGGTGCATGCACCTTTAAGGTGCGTTTAAATCAAAAGAGCATTCGCTGTTCTAGCGCCCGTTCTACGAAATCAACCAATCACGTTTTGTGTACCGATCGAATTTCGTAGAGTGAGAGGTTAGAACAGCGAATGCTCTTTTAGTTTGAACGTACCTTTACATGTGAGCAACAGCCTAAGGTCTTCTTCCGAACAACACATACGTTCATCGACATCCGTCATAAAATAGTAGGTAGTTTTAACTCATTCCGATGCATTTCAAAAATAAATATGAATCTTTACTATAAAACTTTAAAGTATGATATCTCGGCTCCGATATAATCTAGCTATATGCACTCCATAATAAAATAAGTTTATTTTAAATTGCTCTTTTCGAATTTACCACTTTCATGAGTGGCCGCCAAAATTTAAAAACGACGCCAACTTTACCCAAACCCCTTTATTTTACTAGTTGTTTATTGTGGAAATCTCAAGAAAAAAAAGTTTTTTTTTTATATTTATCAACGCAGTTTTCCTTATTATTAAAATCGATGACATGGTTCCTAACAACAGATCTTCGCATGTCGTATAGTTTCAGACTTTCCCATACTGACCGATTTGAATGGGCCACCCTGTATAACATAGACGTCTAACGCCAGCTCAAAAATGCCCCCAAGAATAATTGTTGAACGCTATGTCCTGCTATCATATGATGGGCAGGATAATAGCGCTTTTCTTAACACCACGCATAAGTATTTCGGCGCAACATCTTTGACAAATGTTTATAGAATATAGCCAATCAAAAATTTTATGAACCAATCACGTCTATTTTTAAAGGTGGTTTAAGTTTTTATAGGTTGATATTGAAATTAATTACCGTGATACATTGAAGAGAGGGTGACACTTTGTCAACTAAAATTCAGGACCGTTTTTAAAAAGCAATTTAGTATGGCGTGCGGCTTCCATATTTTATTTGTTCGTAGGAAAAATCCAAGTGCGCAATGGAAGGGTTCCGTATAGCTGAAAAAATTAAGAAAAGCTCCTATTGTATGATTTAGACTTAGATTAAGTTTTTTACCTATACCATTCTGTGAATATTTTAAAGCTGGAGCGGACTCATTAATGGCTCCGTTTCACGTTCATCGCTGGCTCTGCTAGTATGGAGATGACGGCTGCGATCACACCAGCGGTGAATGTTAAACGGAGCCATTGATGAGCCCGTTTCGTTCGCCGTGGAAATGTCATAGTAGAGGGCACGCTGGTTGCACGTCACGTGCTGCTCACGCATCCGGTGTGACTCGGCCTTTGTGATTATGATTAGGATACTTAGTCTTAATGGGCCTTTATTCCAATCAATTCATGTTTGCTGTATGGGAGCCCCCTTTAATTTTCGTTTTATATTATGTTTTTTTTTATTTGTTGTTTATTACGGCAGTAACAAAACCTATCCATAATTTAGATACAGCCTAGAGACAGAGAGAATCGGACGGCTAGTGAAGTTTTTGTAAGAGGGTCCCGTTTTAGAGTGCGGCTCCACTGAGGCGGAGAGGAGCGGAGATGTGCAAAATTGACAATTGACATTCTTCAAATTCAAAATTCGAAACAATGTCATGCGGTCTCATTGGCCAATTTTGCACAACATCTCCGCTCCTCTCCGCCTCAGTGGAGCCAGACCCTTACGCTTTGGATAAGGGAGCTCTAAAACCTATTCGTAAACTGGACGCCGTGTTTTGTTAAGATTTAAACTTTTAGGTCGAGTTTAAGGATATTCTGTAAATATATATTTTGAGAGGTAAATAAATATAATACATAACGTCAGAAGTATGATTTTAATTTATTGTGAACTGAATCGAATTTCATTAAGGTACATACACAGTGGCGTTGTTAATGATGCATAAAATGAAGGTGTTCTGTTGTTCGTCAAAACCTGTTGAAACTTGATGTATATATTTTATATGAATAAATCATATGCGCCAATAATTAAGCGTTTTTCTGGTCTATTAGGTACTCATAAATATTGGAAAATGTGTCGTAACACCTTGACAATAGAGTTGTATATTATGGTCGCCTTGTTAGTTCCGACGCCTATGATGTCGTCTATAGTATAATTTTTACAAAATAATCTTACAAAGGTAACCTTTTGATCGTCGTAGTTTGATATACCAAACAATCGATATCCCGCTTACCTTGCCGGATTTTCATAAATAAGACAAAGATCGAATATAATTTACATAATGTAAAAGTTAGTCCCATTCATATGGAAGCTCTGATTTGCGTGTAGTAATTTTGTATTAGTGGCGATACGTGTGCCCTCGATAAAAAAATCACGGCTGTCAAAAGTAAATAGTAGTTACATTAACTAAGTACACTAGAAGTAGGAGTAACATTGCATTCCGTCATCGCCATGGCACGTTAGTTGAAGTGTATCAAAATTATGTATTTTTAATTGGTCCTATAAGTATGGTATTGTAGTTAGAAACGCTATTGCGTTATCGTATTTTGTTACCCACTTTACTTATTGGGTTTAACTCGTTAACACATGGGACAAACATGAATTTATTTTTAATTTTTTTAATAGTTGGTGCTGCCGCGAAATATATATCTTATGGTGAGTCGGTGTTATAAATTCCTATAAAGCTCACATTATTATTTGTATTTCCTACCTGGATTAATGATTATTTCCTGCGATAGTTATGATCATAGAACATTTCAGTTATTGCTCTGCTTTATGTCTACATGATTTTTGAGATGCTTTGGACATTTTATTAAGTTTCCCAAGAAATGTGTTCCAGCTCTTCCAAATGGAACAACATTATATCGACTCATACCGCACGGCCATCGCGATTTCTGTCCAAATGATTTTAGATGAGAACGCTTTGAGCACCGTACGGATTATCCGTTTTGTTGCTGAAAGTTAGGAAAAAAAATTGACTGAAT